>JAODAL010024647.1:0-60159 GCA_025379985.1 Phyllomedusa bahiana | reverse complement strand
CATTTGAACCTTTTTTAAACTCTACAAGGGCACGGGGTGCCCAAACCGCCCAAAATATTCATGTCTATCGGACTAAAAAATTTTTTGGTTGGGGTTTAAAAACCACCTGGCTTCTCAGTTCAGGTGAGGTTCTTTTTTTCTGGGGTCTTGCGGACTAGTTGTGGCTGCATGCCAAGGCAACCTTTAATAGAACAATCAGAGTCAGCGGGTTTTGAGGAAGGTCCCGTCCAGCTTCTCTTTTCATTGTGCTATTGATTCTGATCCTGATTGACCCTGAGTTTGACCTTGGCCTTGTTCCAGCACACTCCCCCCAACCTCACCCTTAGGATTGTTCGCTCAATACTTGTTTTGCTCCTGGCCTATTTTGGGCTTTTCGTAATGTCCCCCTTTTTCTGGCCTATCGCTTTCTGTGCTCTAAAAATTTAATGATCCCTTGCTCCTTCCTGACTACACTACAGCTTCATCAGCACTACTGCGACCAATCCATGACTATTCTGGGGACTTAGACTTAGGAATCCAAACAGAAAAATCCATAATACTTGCAATGGTTAAGGATGAAGAAGTTCTAGATATTTCACTCTCCACTCAAGCCAATGTGAAGCCAACTGGGATTCAGAGAACCCACAACTCGGGTGAGAAAACATAATATGTATAACAAGTTTTGCTTGGATCAGAGTTTAACATTATAAAGTAAGAAACAGATGGACCAGCTGCACAACCAGGAGATGAAAGAATTAAAAACACTTTTCTTCTTCTTTATATCAAATTTTAAATCCAGAATAATAAAAGCATAATGCAACTCACTTTAGGGCATTTTTTTTGGGACCTTTTAAAAAATCCTTAGTTTTACTGTCCTCTGTATCTTGGTTCATTGGAAGCTTTGGCTTTGCTTCATTGTGCTCTATTCTGGGAACCATTTAACAGGATCGGGTGAGCGAATATTGTTCCTTTAATTGTTGATTAACCATAACGTAATATTTCTCTTTTTCCTTTGTATGATTAGTGGAATGAACACAAATGCCTTAATTTAAATAAGAAACCATTCTGAGTGCCGTGGATTTTCATGCTACAGATGTTATTGGGCTGCAACTTCCTCATGGCATCATCCAGTACCATACAGAGCACCAAACACCTCTTTCAATTTAAACCCTCTGTTAAAGGTCACCTCGCAGACGGTGTCAAAAAGGGGGGCCCTTTTTTGTTCGTTCCATGGAATTAGGGGACGACGCCCAAGAGTTGGGTTGGACCCTTTTTGACAGACTTTCTAAGATTAAGCTCCCCTTTTAGTGGGGGGTTCCCCCCAGACTTTATAATAGAAAGGGATTACCCTCTTTCAAAGCAAAAAGGGTTTTTAAAGATGAGGGTTTGAAATAGGTTTTTTAAAAAGTGTGCATAGAGGTTAAGAGTTATACATAAAAAGTTTTGTTTTTTGTGTTTTACAATAAGAACTATAGAGTTTTCATTTGCCCCATGGCAAAATGTAGATATATGGGCCCAAATGTCATAGTAATGCCAATGGTTGTGGAATAGGGCGCCCAAAAAGGGTCTCATACATTAAAATCAGGTGTTTTACATACTTTTGCCTTTGTCTTGCCTGCATTTAAAAGACTGAATCACTCAGCAGCATTGAAAAATCTGTAAAAAAAAGAAAAAAATAACTTCTACAGCAGCGAGGTGATTACCACGGTGACACAGTGAGGCCAATTCTGATGGGAAATGCTAATATTCTTCCTCGAGTTGGAAATATAGAGTTACCTGCAGCACAAGCCAATTTTCAAATACTGTCACTGTTACTAAATTGGGTCATTACTTTCCATAGCATAGCAGGATTCCTGTATTAGCACAACGGCGCTTCTATTATAGGAACAGAACTCAGCTGCTATAGAAAGGAAGGGAAGAAAAGGCAAGAATCCCCAAGGTGATCTATCGTCTTGGAGCTAAATTGCCATACTTAGATATGAGAAATAAACTTACTAATAGTGTCATAGTTCACAAAGCGTCTGTGTGTGCAGTGGAAGTAAATTTATATGGACGCAGTAAGCTGGGAGTTCTGCCATTCGATCATTACTCACAGGCAATGAGAAGAGAGTGCTTATATTAGACTGTTAATAAAAGCGTCTCAATTTACTGCAAGAGCATAAAAACCAACGTGAACTTCATAAAAGTTACTCAGTCTATCTGACATTTTAAGACCGGTTTCCTCAAGTGCGTCAGCGCATTCTTTATTCCACTGTAAAGCCGTCTGGATTATTTTGGTTTATCAGCTGAACGTGTCTCGCAAGTATGGAGCTGGATATACAGATAATCAATCTCGGGCAGAAGTGTTATGGTTAAACATACCATAGACTGTATGCGGGATAGTCCGTAATGAGTTACGGCGCAGCCCGGTGGTCTGCACTGTGCCGTATATCCCCACAGTTGTGTTACTGATATCCATCAGGCCTTAAAAATCTCATAATCTTTTGCATGGTTTGGAGGAGTGACAGCTGGGAAATTCCAATAAACAGTATATGGTGCAGGACAAAGCACGAGGTGCAATTTTTTTTTTATATGTCCTGCGCAATTGGTGCATATCATTTCCTTTTTTACAGTCCAAAATGAATAGCGACCAGATCAGATCCCTTTAATAAATCATACTAGTGCCCAATTAGTGGGGATTGGGCACTAATGTTGTGCTTTAAATTTTGGTCAAAGTCCAATTCAATCTGAATCCGAGCGCTTCAATTCACATTGGGCCTAAAGTAAAAATTTTGGGTTTTTAAAATTTTGACAAAAAATTGTCTCTGCTGAACCCCTTCCCAGTGGCATCGGGGAAAAATTTAAATTAGCAGTTTTAAATGTTTCCCCCAAGGGAACAAATTTAACACCCCTTGCCCCCCATTTTTTGCTATGTCCTGCACAATCGGGATAAAAATTTTATTCCCCTTTTTACAGCCCCAAAAACTAAGACCAGACCCTCCCCCCCCCCTTTAATAAAAAATCATACTTGCTTTCAAAATGGAAACTACCACCCAAGACAGATAAAGGACTGGGAAACCAAACCCTTATTTCACACCAGTATCCCCAAAAAAATTCAAGAAAAAAACCACGGGAACAGAGCTTTATTTTAAACCAAAAATAAAAAGTTTAATTTTAAACCCCTATTTAAAAATCCCGGGACAAATTCCCAAATTTTTCCCTAAAAACCAAACCCACATAAAGAGAACCTATACTCAATTCCTCCCCTAAAAAAAAAAAGGGGGGAAACCCCGTCCCAATAAGACAACCCCTACCGTAACCAAAATTTAAAAAATTTAACCACCCTAATACACCAAAAACTTACAATATTTTGTCAAAAGAAAAATTTCCCGGGGCCCGGGTAAAAAACCCCAAATACAGTAATATACAGATAAATAACCATAAAAGGGAAATATCTTATTGTTTTCTGTTTAAAAAATTTAATCACAATTTTAAAAAAAAACCCCTTTAGAAAAAAAAAAAAAGGGTTTTCCCGGGGATATCTGGTGTTTGGGGAAAAATAGCGTTTTGGCTTTAAATTTTTGGTCAAACCCAAAAAGTAACCTGAATTCGAAGTTTTAAATTTTTTCACATTACCTAGTTTAAATTTTGGGGGAAAATTGACAAAAAGTTTTTAAAGTGAACCTTTAAAGGGGCCTTGGGAAAATTCTAAAAAAAGGGTATGTACAGGAAAAAATAAACAGGGCTAATTTTTTTATGAAACTGTTAAAATTTGGTGCTTTTAAACCCCTTTTTTTAAACACCCAAAATTTGTAATGAAAAGGGTCAACCAGACCTCCCTACGGGAATTTAATTTATACCAAAATTCCTTACTTTACGGGGGGGGGCATATTTACCTAATTGCCTACGGGGGAAAAAAATATCCCCAATCTATTTACGGGGGGGGTTATTAAACCTACCTTTTTTGGGACTTTATATAACCTGCCTTTTAAACCCCATACAGGGGGGCCCTAAAATATCAAAATATGGGGGTTTTTTTTTATACAAAATTTAAAAGAGGGGCCAAATATATCTGTCTATTTAATTTTTTGGGGGGGTGTCAATTTGGGGAGGGATTTAAAAGGAAAAAACATTATAATCTGTTTTTTTAAATTACACCCCTTTTAAAAAAGCTCACCAGATATTGTTTTATACTACTCTTTATTACATCCACCCTTAACGGTTCATCGGACTTTTTTCCCACCTTGCTGCAATGAAGGAAAGGGCCCCTTCAAAAAATTCCCCTTCGGATAAAAATAGAGGGGTTTTACAAGGACATTTGGGTACTTGTTATCCTTCTGGGCTTGTTGCAAACCCCCTGCGGGTTTAAAATTGAAATTTTTGCCTTAGCAACACCCAAAATTAGTCAATCAAAATTTCCGTTTAAAATTAATAATGTGTTTTCTTAATACGTTCCCCCGGGGTATTTTGGGCTGTGTCTTGGGGAATTTTAAAACAGATATATAAAACCAGCCCAAGCCCCTGCGGGGTGGGGTTTTTCTTAAGATCTCAGCTGAGACCTTTTTAAATTCCCCAATTTATTTTGGAAAGGGAAAAAAAACCAAAAATTGCATAGGAGGGGAAAAAAAAAAGAAAAATTCTACCCCTTTAATATCCTAAACCCCTGACGGGGGCTAATATTATCCCCAAAATTTAAAGGGGGGGCCCCTATAAACCCCTACCTACTTTTTGGAGGGTCTTGTGGCCAAACATTTGGGCATTTTTAAACCAAACCTAAGGGGAGGGGGGGGCCTTTTAATTTAAAATCTTCAAAATTTTGGTGGGGTAAAATATTCCCAAACCGGGGTTTGAAGGAGGTTTTACAGTGGGTCGAAAGTTTTCCCAGATCCTTTACTTTTTCCCACTCTTTGTTTCATGAAAGCCTTTTGGGTACTTTTGCTCATTAATGTAAAACTCTGCAACCAATCTTGGAAAAAAAAAACAGAAATGTAGATTATTTTTGTTTATTTATTAAAAAAGGAAAAAACTGAAATATCACATATTTCCCCCCATAATATCCAAGCCCTTTTTTGCTGTGGCACTAAATATTTAACTCCCCAAATCCCGGCCCCCCCATTTTTCCCTTATGAACCCACCCCCCTTTTAGATGGTTCCTACTCCTTCCAATTTTGGGGAGTCCGCTGTTGTTTAATTAAAAACTGAATATTGAATGGGAAATCAAAAACCTGCATATAAAGACACCACAGTTAAACTCTTCTTGTTCAAAAAACCCCCTTTAGAAACCCTTTGAGGTTAAGGAAAACCCCAAAAAACCCAAAGGAAAACTCCGAAAACGAAAAAGAATTGGGGCCAAAAGGCCCACAAAAAATTTGGGGCCAAAAAGGTTTAACAAAAAAAGGAATTTTTGCGGGAAACCCCAAAAGGTTTTTTCCTTTAAAAAAGGCCATTTGGCCCTCCCCCCCTTTACCTCCTTAAAATTGGAAAGAAGTTTTTCCGAGCAACCCTTTCCACCCCCGGTTGGGGGCCAGCCAAAGGGGAAAAAAATTCTTTTTGGGAAGAAAGACACCGGGGAAAAAAAGGGGTTAAAAGAAGAACCCAAGGCCCCCATGTCCCGAGCCCCAAAGGAGATGCGGGTAGGGGATTGGGGAAAAGAAATTTCCCCAGAAAAAGCCCAAAAAAACCCACTTCCGGGCCTTCCCCAGCCGGGGTTTATAAAAAGGTTGGGGGCCCCCCGAGGGGAAAGCCCCTTCCCCAGTTGAAAAAAAAGAAAAATATGAAAGCAAAAAGCCCGGAAAAAAGGCCCCTCCCCCCATTTAAAAAGGGAAATTTTAAAAAAGGCCCGGCAGAAAAAAAGGGCCTCTCCTAAACCCTTTAAACCCCAAGAAAAGGCCAAAAAAGGGGCCCAAAAAAAACCCTCCTCCCCCAATAAAGCCCAAAATGAAAGCCGAAAAAACGGGCCCCCCAAATAAAAAACAAAAAACACCATGAAGGAAACCCCCCAAAAAATATAAAAAATTAAGTTTTCTTGGTCTCAATGAGAAGGAAGATTGAACTTTTTGGTGAAAAAATTTTTAAACCCGGGGTGGAGAAAACCCAGGGCCCCTGCTAACATCCACCATTCCCCAAATACAATCCCCAAACCAGGGGGGGCCAGGCATTTTGTAGGGGGTGTTTTTCATTTCCCAAGGGCAAGGGACTTTGAATTTTTAAAAGGGAAAGTTGAAGAGAAAAAAATTAAGTTATTTCCTTAAAACCCTCTTCCAAAAATTGGTTCGGGGGCCCCCCCTTCAAAAACCCTTGGGCCAAAGGGTTTTCCCCTTTTAAAACGAAAATTCCCCTTAAAACCCCCACCCCGCAAAAACCCCAAAGAAAATTGGGTTTTCAGAACAACTCTGTGCCCATTTTTGCCCCTGGCCCCCACCCCCAAAAGAAGGCCCTGCCCCCTAATTAAAAAAATTTTCCAAGGTTTGGCCCACACTAAAAACTAAAGGAAAAAAAACATCAGGGGTAAAATAGGAAAAATTTTTATTTGAAAAAATCCCTTACTGCCAAAAGGAAAAAAATTGAAAACCTGGGATTTTTTTGTTTTCCCCAGTTTTTTAAACCCAAAAATTGTTTTAAAAACGCCCACCTTCCCATAAAGGGGGGTTTAAAAGGGGGGAAACCCCCCCAAAAATTACGGTGGTCCAAAACACTAAAATGTTTACCTCATTGGGATCCAAACATAAAAACTCAGGGGTAAAAAGGAATTTGCTATTGAATTTAAACCCCTGCCCTGGGTTTTTAAAAAAAGGTGGGTTTGGAGTGCCAGAAACCGGGGGCCTTCTAAAATGAAAAAAATTGTTGGTGTTCTTAAATTATTTTGAAAAAACCAACGCAAAAAAATCTAAATCCCAAAATACCCGTGGCCCCACTAAAAATGGGTTTAAAAACATAAAAGGTATAAAAGGAATTTTAAATTGAAAAAAAATTAAACGTCCCCAAAGGAAATTTTTGGAAAAACCTTTGGGATTCTTATTTTTGGGCCATTTTTTTGAAAAAAAAACTCCCCCAAAATTTCTTTTTGGTTTTAACTGTTTCCTCTGAACCTGGGGGAAAACCAATTGATCACCCTGAGTTTGTTGGGAAGTCTGAAGGGATCCTAGTGGGGTTTAAAACCAGGGTTAGTGTTGGGATCCCCCTGTATTGGATCCCCTTAAACGTTTTGGGGGAGGTGAGCTTAAAACAATTTTTGATCAAAAAACTGAAAAAATAAGAATCCCAGGTTTTCAATTTTCCTTAGCATTTAATGTTTAAAAAAAAATTCCTATTTTCCCTTTGATGTTTTTACTTATTTTTTGGTCCCCACGGATATTTTTTTTTAGATGTTTGCTATTGCCCCTGCCATTTGTCCCCCATTTTTTTACGTTTTTAAAAAAATATTGGATGTGCACGGGGCCTAATAAATTTTTTGTACCCCCCTGACCAAAAAAAAATTGGGGCACCCTCTGGAGGAACTTGAAAATGGCCGTCCCCCAAAATGTTCCCCCACCCAAAACCTGAGGGAACTGGAGGGATCTGCAAGGAAAAAATGGCGGGGTTTCCCCCCAAAGCCAGGTGTAAAAAACCCTGTTGAAATCTTTCCCCAAAAGAAGCCCTCAGGCTTTTTTCTAGCTAAAAAAAGGTGCTTCTACTAAAATACTGAGAAAAAAGGGTCGGGAATATTTCCCGCCATTTTAAATTTTTCAGTTTTTTTTGTTTTTTAAAAATAAAATTTTGAAAAAAACCCCCCATTTTCTGTTTTTTTATTAAAAGTTGGGGGGGCAGAAGGGGAAAACTTTTAATGACAAAAAAAAATTTAAAAATTTTTTGATTTTAAACCAAATGGTTTTCCAAAGGGAAACAAAGGTTAAAATTTAAAGAAGGGCCTGAAAAATTTTCCCGTACCCCTGTATAAAATCTACCTATTTTGGGGAAAGAATGTATCCCCTTCTTACCTAACAGGGGGGGTTTTAAAACCCTCCCCCAAACTTTTAAATTGGGGGGAACTTATGAAAACAATCTGCCAAATTTGGGGGTTTTAAACCTAAATTTAAACCCGGCTTGCCTATCTGCCAAATTATTTTGGGGAGTGCCTCCCTTCAAAATGGGTTTTACAAAACGAAATAAGGTTTGGCACATCTAATAAAAAACTTTAAAAAAAACGCAAGCTAGGTCCCACACTGAAAAAGGAAATTTTGCTTTAAAAAAAACACAAATATCAGGGGCCACACTAATGACTAAGAAAAAAACCTCAAGGTTTTTTAGGAAATTTTTGGAAATGGCTTTAAATGCTAAGGAAAATTTAAGAAAACATGGGGACCTTAGTTTCCCCAGTATTTAAATCAAAGATTGTATTAAGGCCACCTAAAAAAAGGGGGGTTAAAGGGGGAAAACCCCCCGGAAGAAAGGTTTGATTTCCCCTTTCCACTAAACCAGGGAAAACCTTTTCACGGGCCCGGTCACCCAGACGCAATTTTCGGGGATGGTGGGAATTAGAAATTTGGGGTTATCCTGCAATTTTTTTAAAATGGGGAAAGTTTGGTGCAGCAACCCAAAAATGAGATTCCCAAATTTCTAAAATGGGACTAAAAAACCTTTAAAAAAAGGCGTGCACATCAAAAATTTACTTTGAAAAAGCAAAAATTGGTCCCAAAAATGAAAAGGCAATAGCATACTCTAAAAACTAAGGTCCCGGGTTTTTCCAAAATTTTCCCTTAGCATTTAATTTGCTTTTTTCCAAAAATTTCCTATTTTACCTTGAGGTTTTACATAGTCTTTATTTTGCCACTGGTTTTGTGTTAAAAATGTTGCTTTTCCCTTTTTCGGGTTTGCCCCTAGGGTTTGGGTTTTTTTCAAAGAAAATATTTTAAAAGAGGGTTGCACAGCCTTTTTTACGTTTTTTTGTCTTTTTTGAGAAAGGGCAATTAAATTGGCTTGCTGAAACCTCAGCGGCCTTTTTAAAAACCAGTGCAGGAAAATTTCAATAGGGGGTTCCCTACCACCCCCCAAGTTGCAGTTGGGTTTTGGGACCCCTTTAGGGGGGAAAAACAGGGTTAAAGTTTTGGGAAATCACCTGCTTGGGACCCCTTTGACGTTTTGGGAGGTGATTTTAAAACAATTTTTTTGGATCAAATCTGTAAACTAAGAGTCCCAGGTTTTTCATATTTTCCTTAGCAGTAATGCATTTCCTATATTCCTATATACCATGAGGTTTTACTTAGTCTTTAGTGTGCCACTGATATTTGTGTTAGATGCCTACTAAATGGGGGCACAAGACTGGACTAAAGCTCAAAGGCCAAAAAGGAGCCACATAGCTGTTTTGGGATATTTTTACAGTTAACGATATTGGGGGTCCTTATTACCCTTTGGGGCGCTATGGATCCCCTCCATGCCTTTAAATGTAAAAGTTTTCCTAGTTTGTACAGAAATTGGAATTGGTAAAGAAGTGCTGGAAAAGTAAGAAGTCTAAGATTTTTGTGTGATATATTCTGCAGTGATGAAATGTGGACAGGAGAAGTCTAATAAAGCAGTTAAGGGAAAGAGAATGATTCATCAGAGAAGAGAATAACTCATCAGATCAGACGTCTCCTGTGAGTCCCTGAATGTCAGGGGTTGTTTTACTTTTGTGTTGGATCAGTGCTGTATTCACTGTAATATTATGCGACCTGAGCTGGTGTCTGACCACTATGTGGTCTCTATATGGTGGTGTTGCAGGTTATACCTGAGCTGGTGTCTGACCACTATGTGGTCTCTATATGGTGGTGTTGCATGTTGTTCCTGAGCTGGTGTCTGACCTCTATGTGGTCTCTATATGGCAGGGTTGTAGGTTATACCTGAGCTGGTGTCTAACCACTATGTGGTCTCTATATGGCAGTGTTGTAGGTTATACCTGAGCTGGGGTCTGACCTCTATGTGGTCTCTATATTTCGATGATGTAGGTTATAACTGAACAGGTGTCTGACCTCGATGTGGTCTCTATATGGTGGTGTTGTAGGTTATACCTGAGCTGGTGTCTGACCACTATGTAGTGTCTATATGGTGGTGTTGTAGGTTATACCTGAGCTGGTGTCTGACCACTATGTGATCTCTTTATGGCAGTGTTGTAGGTTATATCGGTGCTTATTTAGTAGTAGTGTACACTTCTCCCTGATTGTAAAGTGAGTGCACGCCTGTCCCTGTGATGAGGATGTTTCACGTATATTTTCTTGTTTGATTTTATAGCGTTTATTTTAGAAAGTGATGAGCTGCATGACCAAGGGCAGACTTGGAGGCGAATTTTATATGGACTGGTGGGGGGAGAGGATATTGTATGTGGACTGGTGGGAGGAGAGGATATTGTATGTGGACTGGTGGGGGGAGAGGATATTGTATGTGGACTGGTGGGGGGAGAGGATATTGTATGTGGACTGGTGGAGGAGAGGATATTGTATGTGGACTGGTGGGGGGTGGATATTGTATGTGGACTGGTGGGGGGAGGATATTGTATGTGGACTGGTGGGGGAGTGAATATTTAATACCCTGAACTCTGGTGGGTGGGAAGCGGAAATTTTTAGGGTGGGACTGGTTGCAAGGCAGGTGAATATTGTATGTAGACTGGTGGGAGGCAGGTAAATATTGTATGTGGACTGGTGGGGGGAGTGGATATTGTATGGGGACTGGTGGGGGGGGGGATATTGTTGTGGACGGTGGGGGGAGCTATATTGTATGGGGGACTGGGGGGGGAGTGGATATTGTATGTGGATGGGTGGGGGAGGGATATTGTTTGTGGCTGGTGGGGGAGTATATTGTATGTGGACGGGTGGGGTAGGATATTGTATGTGGACTGGTGGGGAGAGCGGATACTTCAATAACACACAAACACACCACTTGACGACATGGCGCCAATGTGAAATGTTTTAGGTGAAGGCTGCCACCTCTGCACACCTGCTGGTAACACTATAGGACAATATCTAGCTAATCTTGTGGGGATCATTTATCTCTTAGATGAGTACTCTCACCACGCTGTTTCACAGAGCCTGCTCTTCACAGCCAGCTTCAGGCGCCCACTTTCTGTTCAGGCTGTGGGCAGTTCTACAGCAGTGACTGACTGACATTTCAGCTCTGTTATTTCTAGCTGAGCCTGTTAGACGGACATTGATGATAGATGGGGTTTTAACAGAAGGACACAATACTACAGAGCTCTAAAGGATTAAAGTTTGTCAGCAAGAAGGGATAAACAGGCTCTTGTGCTGCTGATAATACACAGCAGGAAGAGACATTTATATTATGGACAGGGCTGCTAGAGCAGAGGGAGGTGGTTGGTAACATAGGGAAGCTTGTGTACACAAGCAGGATATAGGAACTGCTCTAACTCGGAAATGAAGTAAAATTGCAACAGCAATGTATTAAGTAATGTTCTTTTATTTACTCTAGCCTCCATGTGTAAAGCTAATCAATATGGTGGGAATACCACTTTAAGGATCTTAGTTCCCACCTTGGAAATTTACATACAGCATGGGTATTTTAGAATCCAGTCTTCTACTTGTACAATGGAAAAGAGAAGATACTGTAGGTCTGGGAGGAGGAGACAAAGATTGCACTAATCTCAGTTTAGATGGTAGTCTGCTGGCCACAAGTGCTTATATCACTCATACACATTTTTATAATTGTATAAAATTAATTACTATCCCACTGTTGGATCCTACAATGATCAGTGTTCAGTTCCCCTGTAGTGTTGCCATATGAATAATAAAGCCTTTCATAGGGGTCAGGGTGAGATTATAAAATGGCCACAGGGCCTCTACCACCTGGGGTATCCAGGAGAACTTCAGACCAAGCTAGCTCACCTTATTAGCTTCTTAAAATCATTCTGGAAAATATGAATGGTCCTTGAGGTTCCTCTGGAGAAGGAGAGGTAGTCATGCATGTGCTTAGCTCACTTACTTGAAAAAACTTTGAGATTCTCGGTTCACATATTTTGATCAAAAGATGTTTAAGCTGCCCACGACTTTCAACGTGATCTCAAATAGGGCAGTCCTATCCTATCTTTTACCTCTCAATAGAGCCAAATCCAGGCCTCTCACTGGGTCAACTGACCTCCTTTATCCAGAGAGAGTCAGAGAGTCCCCCAATGGGCCAGTCTGACGCTGTTTGTAGGAAGCTTTGACCAACCATGCAGCTCCTCTGCAGTGTTGTAGGGCCCAAATAGTTGATTGTCTATGTAATACATAGATACGACGGACATTATTGTTAATATTTATTATTTATTTTAGAGCACCATTAATTTCAGGGTGCTGTACAAGCCAAGGGGTTCAGGTATATAATATAAGACAAATACAGTAACACTAACTAACACACTGACAAGGAAGGAGAGAGGACCCTGACCACAAAGGCTTACAATCTACAAAGAAGGAAGATTGAGACAGAATGTGAGAGGCAGACATGTTTGTGGGAAGGTGTAATAGCAGCAGGGTTATTGTAGGTTATAGGCTATCCTGAACAGATGAGTTTTCTGGTTGCTTTTGAAACTGGTGAAAGTATGAGAGTCTTATGTGTTCAGGCAGTGAACTCGAGAGGGGCAAGCATGGGAGAAATCTTGGAAATGGTAGTGTGAGGAACAGGGGCGTAACTAGAGAAGCCCGGGCCCCATAGTGAGCTTTTGGATGCCCCCCCCTTCCTCCCCGACCACGAACATTTACCAGGACCTCTTAGGTCATGCAATCACTAGATAATACGAGGAGTGTACACCTCACCATAGATTTCACCATCATACTGCTACCAGACAAATCCCACTATACCCAGATCAACATGACCAATAGCGCTACTACATATGGACCTTATTACAGTCATATGAAAAAGTTTGGGCACCCCTATTAATCTTAATCATTTTAATTTATAAAAATTTGGTTTTTTGAAAAAGCCATTACAATTTGATATATTCTAATTAAAACTGATGGACAAAGTAATATTCGGATTGTAATGAGGGGGAGGGGGGGGGCTTTATTGTACTAACACAAAATGTGCATTATTAGTTTATTAGATATATCAAATCTGAAATGCTGTTCGCAAAACACCAAAATATTATGAACTAAAAATGATTTAGATTAATAGGGGTGCCCAAACTTTTTCATATGACTGTATATGGCAAGAACATGACCACAAATTACCACCAAACAGTGACTGAATAATACCTCTATACTATTAGTGAATAAAGATCTGTATACAAAGAACTATATTATCGCCATATAGTGACCATATAGTGGTAGGTACCAGTGTACACAGGTTCTGCTGACATATAAGTGATTATAGGGCAGTTACATCATGAGACTCACAGGTGACGTTTCTCTGACGAGTCGTTGATTTTCTCTTTGGTTCTGCATCCAGTCCAGACCGCCCATGATGACTTCTCCCGGCCAACCTCTGTGTCCTACAGATTTTAGACACATTTATCTTAGAATCCTCACGTTTCCATCACCTCAATCCCTGCCCCCCTCCTCCTGTACAAAACTTCACAGGGGGGGAGAAGCGGGTTACAGGCAATGATTAGGGGCCATATAGGCAGGCAAGGGTTCAGGTTGGGCTAGTGAGGGTATCATGCAGAAAGGCAGGGTTTCAGGTTGGCTTTGGGGGTCTATAGGTGAAAGGCAAGGTCAGGTAGGCTATAGGGGGGGTCATATAGGTAGCCAGACAGGGTCAGGTAGGTAGCCAGGGTCAGACAGGGTCTGGTAGGTAGCCAGGGTCAGGTAGGTATCCAGACAGGGTGAAGTAGGTAGCCAGGGTGAGGTAGGTAGCCAGGGTCAAGTTCGGTAGCCAGAGGGCCCGGGCGTTCAGAAGCAGGATGTGCCGGGCCCCGCAGCTCCCCACCAGCAGTGAACTGGTATGTTCACTGCCAGCGGACCCAGGAGCAGACCGATCGGGGCAGCAGACGTGTTAGCCGCTGCCCCGGGGCCCGGGCCCCCTAAGAGACTAGGCCCCGTGGCAGCTGCTACGTCTGCTACCCCGGTAGTTACGCCCCTGGTGAGGAGCTGATATGGAGAGAGCAGGGAAGAAGGTCTTGTGAGGAATGGAGATTGTGTGAGGAGAGGTATCTGGAGATTAAGGAGTTTTTACCATGAAGTAAAAGTAACGTGGGAAGTTTGAAAATTAAATAATAAACATTTTCATATTCATTATTATTACAAATTCTGTACGGTTTTTGTTTTAGCTGTCCTCCCCCCCATTTAGTGATCCATTGTTTACAGCTTATTCCAGGGGATACGTACCAGGGCTGAGAGATCCTCAAGGTTCTGGCCGCACATGCTCAGACATCACCTCTCATCTCAGGCAGCTACTGACAGTCTCTTCCCTGCTTAATAATCACACACACTCACTGCTGAGTGAGTGATCTACCCCAGGTGCTGTCATTCTACTCCCGTCCTCTGTACTCCTCAGTAATTAGTCAAACAGTGCAGATAAGTTAACGTCATGCTGTTTGGCGTTTTTTTTTGGTCTGTCTTTTGCCATTTTTGCATACCCCAACTTCCCCCCCAAAAAGAAACTTCAATCAGGTATGTGTATTGAGAAAAAAAAAAGAAAACATACATGTTTGGTTCTTGCAGGAATTTGAAACTATGGACCATATGCTGAAAGGTTGAAGTGCTAACCACTCAGCTACATTGTAACTACTCATAGCTCTTGTGTTTTAGGTTACTTGACTTTACATAAATTGACCTTTGTTTGACTAGAGACTTGAGAGTGAGCACACTGTGGGGAAAGACATGGTCATGTCAAGCAGTTCAAACAAGTTATGCACACCCCTTTTTGAAGACATTGAAAACTGAAGAGAGGACAAGCAGGACATGAAACGCCTTTATGGTAAAACCCCCTTAAGGCAGAGATGTATGGTGAGGAGGAGGCAGATTATGGAGAGCCTTGTAGGTCATGTTTAGTAATTGATATTAATTCACTTGGCAACGGGTAGCCAGTGAAGGGATTGGCAGTTGAGGAGCGATGTGGATCAGGAGGGCAGCGGAGTTGAGTATGGTTTGAATGGGTACAAGATTGCTAGATAGGAGGCCATAGAAAAAAAAGGCTTGCAGCAATCCAGGCGTGAGATGATGAGCCTATGTACAAGCAATTTTGTGGCATCAAAGTTCATCGGCAGGGAAGATATTCTTTGCTCTAGCATGTGAATGGGGTACTAAACTGTATAGGGTGTATGATGCCTTGATGAGATCAACCTTAAAGGGGTTTTTCAACAGCTCCTTAGTCTGTTGGGGATGATTGAAAATAGAAAAAAAAAAAAATCTTTCCAGTGCTGCAACCAGTCTTCGTGATCATGGCCAAGAATATCACAGTTTAGTCTTCACGTGGCCCTGCAGTCAACCACAGACTGCAGCGGTCACATGCTCTGTAAACAGCAAGAAACCACATTAGGTCAAAAATGGCTGCAGGGTCACGTTAACAGGCTGGAGCTGGCCCACAGGGGAGCAGGAGAAACCCTTTGTGGGCCCCTGGACAAGGTGTGCCTCTGAGAATAGCAGGTCTGAGGCTGCCTTTCAAAGAGAAAAGCAGAAAAAGAGAGGCAGAGAGAAAGAGATATGTGTAGTATGTGCAGTCATGTACAGGGTGTGCCCCAAGAATCAACCCCACTGGTGGCCCCAAGAATCAACCCCACTGGTGGCCCCCCAAAGAATCAACTCCATTTGTTGGGTTCCAAGAATCAACTCCACTGGTGGCCCCAAGAATCAACTCCACTGTTGTCCCCCAAGAATCAACTCCACTGGTGGGTCCCAAGAATCATCTCCACTGTTGTCCCCCAAGAATCAACTCCACTGGTGGGCCCCAAGTATCAACTCCACTGGTGGGTCCTAAGAATCAACTCCATTTGTTGGGTTCCAAGAATCAACTCCACTGGTGAGCCCCAAGAATCAGCTTCATTGGTGGGCCCCAAGAATCAGCCTCACTGGTGGGTCCTAGGCACCCCAGTCAAGACTAAACCGTGACATCATCGGCTGGTATCACCAGGACTGGCCGAAGCGTTGGAGCAGGAGGGATTACAAGTGTTTTTTTTCTATTTTTAATCATCACTGACAAACTGGTAGTAGTTTTGGACAATCCCTTCAATTACCTTTACTTGGGACAGTAATGCTGCAAATTTTCAACTGCGGAAAATAGTTTGTGCACTAATAGGCTTTTTTTTTTCCCAAAGGGCAGCAAATCTGAGCTCAAATCTTGAGTTTGTGTTGATGTTACTCCAATATAGGAGTACTAAATTATGGTAATTGAACCTAAAAAAAAAATTTAATTGTGTCAAAAATCCACAGTTTCAGACCCTTCAAACTTGGCGGAGGAGCCGTAGAAAAATCTGCAGCAATACAATTTCTTCATGGATTTGTTGCAGTCTTTGAAGTCAATGAGGTAAATCCACACGCTGCGCATTTAAAATCTGCACAACAGGTTGGTATTCAGGCCGATTTTGTTTTTGCAGAGTCTTAAAGATATTTCTTAAATTCTCATTCACTTCACTGCTACTGTTGTGGATTTTTGGCACTGAAATCCACCATGCATCCACAATAACATTAATATGACTCCGCATGAGACCCATAGCTATGGGCAGGACTGGGACAAGGTAAGCTGTTGCCCTTGACAAATAATCAAAAACAATACTTGGTTTTTGCATATCAATAAACTTTGTTTGAAAAAACAAATGCACACTGGTGTGGCAGCAATACATATAGACATTCAAATAACAGTGGGCACACTTTTGGACTAAGGAAACTATCAAAGGGACATAGGAAATTTGGAAAAAGAATTACTGACAACTAGGATACTTGAAAAAATTTGAGGTCTTAGTTACACTTTTGGCCATAAAATGCTTAAAAGCCACAACTCGCAACTTCACCGGGCTCAGTATAGGAGGATACTACGCTTTTTGTTACCTCTCTGTTGGGTCATGTTCAGAACCTGCATACTTACGGGAGTGAAGATACTGCTTCAAAGCACACTGCACTGATTTAAAACCTGAGGAAGTGGGTGGGGGGTGCAAAAACCAAAATGGAGGCCGCCACTCCTCCCTACATATAATCAAAAAACAACACTTGGTTTTTTTGCACATCAATGTCTATATGTATTGCTGCCACACCAGTGTGCATTTGTTTTTTCAAACAAAGTTTATTGATGTGCAAAAACCAAGTGTTGTTTTTGACTATATGTAGGGAGAAGTGGCGGCCTCCATTTTGGTTTTTGCACCCCCACCCACTTCCTCAGGTTTTAAATCAGTGCAGTGTGCTTTGAAGCAGGTATCTTCGCTCCCTGAAGTATGGAGGTCTGAACAGGACCCAATAGAGGGGTAACAATAGCGTAGGACCCACCTGTACTGAGGTCCCGGTGAAGTTGCGGAGGTGGGCTTAAGCATTTTTGGCCAAAAGTGTGAAATAAGAACCTCAAATTTTTTTCATGTATCCTAGTTAGCAGTAATTCTTTTTCCAAATTTCCTATGTCCTTTTTGATAGTTTCCTTAGTCCATAGTGTGCCACTGTAATTTTAATTTGAATGCCCTTGACAAATAAGGCATATAGCACCCCGCCCCCAATAAAAAATTCAGCCCACTCCATGCCTCATTGAGGCCCCTTTCTGCCTAGGATAAATTGGCACCATAGGGCGCCGCGACCCTGGCTATGAGCGGTCTCTTTGGAGGACCCATCATGTCTTTGTGTTATACAGACATTCTTTGCTGCTATTTTGCACAATTAATGGAAGCTCCACATAAGAGAACCCTCTGCTCATCTTTTATGATACGCTGTTAAATCAGCATACAAAAAAAAAAATTCCCCCATTACATAGCCATTATGGAGAAAAATCGCCCAGTTATTAAGGGGTTAATATAGTATTAGCTTTAATCATCTGCAATAGACATATTTAGGGTTTATATTCCTTCGTATCCTGTGCACAGAAAAAAAATCTGAGATGTGTAGCAGTTTGAGAAACTTCAGCCGCCTGGGGAGCGGTGGAGCAACATTAAACCATTTTTCATAATGCATTACAGACGTGCAGTAAATTTACGCTTCCAGCAGCTCACTCTTCATTTTCATTAAATCAGCAATTTCAGAGAAGTATCATGTTGCTTCCAACAAGAAAATTATAAAGCGATTCAATTAGAGATGATTAGAAATGTTTTTACTTGTCATTCCATCAACTTCACGTCTCTCCAGCAAAAAAAAAACAAAAAAACGGGGCTTTGTTTGGCAATTTCCATTCCTGGAACAAAAGAAAATTGATGAAAATTGCTTCCAATACCACATCTCCGCTAATGGGAGCAATGGAAGAGAAGTTACTGCACAGAGTGAAGTAAATCGCAGGCTTTCCTCTTCCTCGTGGCTCCAGGTCTCGATAGCACATTGTAGTCAGCAGATAGGTAGCGCTATGGAGCTAAGGCCCAAAATGCTCTCTCAACACTGAAATTACAACACCAAGAAGCCGGAAGGTTATGCGAATGGAGGACGTGGCAGTTGTCCATAAGACCAGCAAATTACCGAATTGTCAAGCACCTACTCTAGCTCCAATCTGTGGCATGTAGGGGGCATAAGAGCCAGATTGATAGCAAAGTTCTTTTGAGCCACATGAAACCTCAATAATCCAAATAACTGGTGTGGGATGACCGAGGGATGCCTCGTGCCTCCACTAACTTTGCAATAAATGGCTGTTGACGGATAGAATCCTTGAACTAAGAGACTTTGGCTTAGAATTCCGGCAGATTCCTATGCACCTAAATAGAGAGGTTAGTGCTGTTCAACGTTGTGTGTCCAGTGGTTGGGAAAACAATGGTGATCAGGAATAACAAGTGGTACAAGGCGGCGAGCTTCTTCAAGGGCTGATCATCTGATTGGAACTATGGCCCGTAGTGATCCATTATATACTACAAGAGAAATTGGACTTCACAACCCAAGCCTAGGGTGGCAAAGGGTGTAGACACAAACCGTCAGAGGGTGTTTGACTAAGATTGGGCTATGAGCCAGACGACCAGCTACAGGTGCTCCATTGACCTCATGCCACCACTAGACGATCAGCTACAGGTGCTCCATTGACCTCATGCGACCACTAGACGATCAGCTACAGGTGCTCCATTGACCTCATGCCACCACTAGACGATCAGCTACAGGTGCTCCATTGACCTCATGCCAACACTAGATGACCAGCTACAGGTGCTCCATTGACCTCATGCCACCACTATCAAAGGCTATCATGGTGCACAGCAAGACGGCAATGGACCGGGGCGTAACTAGAATTCATGGGTCCCCCAAAGATCCCCATCACCTAATGACAGTAAGCTCATACAGTAGCATAATTAATGGTATACATAATACCACCATTTATCTGGAAACCTACATAGTAGAGCTGGAGAGCAAAAAGCAAACAACTAATTGTTCTCTATAATCTGTAACTATGTTCTTGTACCTTAGTGGGTCCACTTAACCACAGAGCCCCGTTACAGTCGATATGGCTATAGTTACACCTACGAATGTGGAGGTCTATCCTCCTAAGTAACGAATCCAGTTTTTGTTCCAGATATGATAGCCAAAGATTGGTCTGAAGAACACAAGGGCAACACTATGAAGAGGCCTTCACAAGGGAACATCACACCGGTCCTACCCACAGGTTTGGGGTTGCATAATGTATGGGAGCTGGACCCCTCTAGTCTTCATTTCAGGTACACTCACATTGGTTTGGTCGTAGAACTCTAACGTGTCCCAGTAGTTTTTCAACAGGACAACACCAAGCCACATGTTGCTGGTGATACTGTGAGCAGCCTCTGTGGCCTAAATGGGCTACCATGGGCTATATCGTTTCCGGATTTGTCTCCCGAAGAGCACATTGGGTACGTCATTGGTCGACAATTGCACAGGAGCTGCCAGCAGCCAGTCGTGAGGATTTGCCCAAGTGCATTCAGCACAGCAGAACATTCCTCAGACAACCATTAACCCCTTCATGCATTTGGACTTCCCTGTACATCCAAATAGCATAAAGAGTGTATGGCACGGGCTCACGTTCTAAGCTGGCTCTAAATGCGGCAGGTGGCAGCTTTTAATTACAGCCTGCAACACCTGCTAACAGCAGATCGGAGCCGGCTCTGATCCATGCTGTTTAACCCCTTACTGACACTGGACATATGAGTACATTCTAATGCCGGTAAAGGGCTTTGTAGGAGGATCATGGTGTGGTCCCACAACATAGCCGGTGGGTACTAATGGCTAATTGCAGCTAACAATCGGCTGTTACATTGCAGGATGGTGCCAGCGCCATCCTGCGAAGTTTAACCCCTTGCCGCAGTGTCTAAATTAATGAGAAACTGTGCCACACTCTGTTCCTCATTTCAATCAGGGCACCCGCGTCGAAATAACGGGGCCCAACATCATAGTTACATAGTACGGTTGAAAAAAGACACGCGTCCATCAAGTTCAACCAAGGGTGGGAAAAATGTTGGTGAAGGGAGGGAGACAAGGATTTCAAGCCCAGCCTCACCACTGGTTAATGCCCTGAAACCCACAACGCAAGAACCAATCTGCTCCAGTGGAGGTCCTATCTCTGACCCCAGAGCCACCACCAGACAGAATCCAGAATTATACATAGCTACATATGCATTAATATTCTTTAGTGTCAGGTAATTATCTAAGCCTTTCTCAAAACCTTCACCTGTTCCTGCTGTGCCCAGCTTCTCAGGCGGCTATTCCACAGAGTCACAGTTCTTACATTGAAGAACGCTCTTCTCCTCTGGAGATTGAATCCTTTTTACTCTAGATGAAGGGAGCATTCCTTTGTCTTTTGAGGGGGCTTCACTTGAAATAATTTTTCCCCATACTTTTTGTAGGGACCATTTATATATTTATATAAATTAATCATGTCCCCCTGAAGCCGTCTTTTCTCAAGACTAAATAAGTTAAATTCTACTAATCTCTCCTCATAACTAAGATGCTCCATTTCCCTTATAAGTTTGGTTGCTCGTCTTTGCTCTCTCTCTAGCTCCATTACATCTCTTCTATAAACTGGGGCCCAGAACTGAACAGCATATTCCAAGTGAGTCCGCACCAATGCTTTATACAGCGGTAGAATTACATCCTTGTCCTGCGAGTGCAGGCCTCTTTTAATACACGCCAATATCTTACTTGCCTTAGAGGCAGCTGATTGACATTGCATGCTGTTCTGTAGTCTATGATCTACAAGAACGCCCAGATCTTTCTCAATAAGCGATTCTCCAAATTTTTCTACCCCTAGGACATATGATGCCTGCAGATTATTCATACCCAGGTACATTTAACCACATTAAACCTTTGCCAAGTGGATGCCCAAACCCTCAATGTGTCCAGGTCTGCTTGCAATTTATGGGCATCTTCCATTGATTGCACCACCCTGCATAGCTTGGTGTCATCTGCAAAAATCGAAACCGTGCTAATGATCCCTTCCACTATATCATTAATAAATACATTAAATAAAAGAGGAGCCAACACTGAGCCCCGCGGCACACCACTCACAACCGGGGACCACTCAGAGTAGGAGTCATTTACCACCACTCTCTGAGTACGATCCGATAGCCAGTTTTTAATCCAATTACACACTGTTATCTCTAACCCAACGGATTCTAATTTACCTAACAAACGCTTATGCGGGACAGTGTCAAATGCCTTTGCAAAGTCTAAAAACACAATATCCACAGCTGCCCCGCTATCCAGACTTCTACTCACCTCTTCATAAAAACAGATCAGATTGGTCTGACAGCTTCTGTCCTTAGTAAATCCATGCTGGCAATCACTAATAACATTGTATTTGTCCAAATATTCCTGTATATAGTCCGTTGTGAGCCCCTCAGACATGTTTCCGACAACAGATGTTAAAGTTATTGGTCTATAATTACCTGGGCAAGACTTGGAGCCTTTTTTGAAGATGGGAACTACATTTGCCTTGCGCCAGTCTCCAGGTACTACACCAGTCACCAGGGAATCTCTAAATATCATGTATAGGGGCACAGAGATAACCGAGCTGAGCTCTTTAAGAACTCTTGGGTGTATGCCATCAGGGTCTGGAGCCTTGTTCACATTCAGTTTATATAACTTGACTTTTTCTACACTGAGCCAAATAATTATAGCAGATGATGTATTAACAGTACTGGCACCACCTACATCTGCACTCGGCCCGCCCCTATCAACTACTTCCTCATTGTTAGTATATACTGAGCTGAAGAAACTATTTAGTACCTCTGCCTTCTCCTGGTCCCCAGTGACCAGCACCCCATCACAGGTTTTTAAGGGTCCTACTTGCTCTGACTTTGGCTTTTTGGCATTTATATGCTTAAAGAATTTCTTGGGGTTAGTCTTGCTGTCCTTGGCCACCTGCCTTTCATTTTGAATTTTAGCTGCTTTTATCACTTTTTTACAGATTTTATTAAGCTCTCTGTAATTTTCAAAGGCTGATGCCGAGCCCTCTGACTTATATTTTTTAAATGCCCTTTTTTTATTGTTTATTGCCCTCTTAACAGAAGGCAGAAGAAATGTTGGTTTTAGTTTTAGTCGCCTATACTTGTTACCCATAGGAATATATTTTGCAATAAATTTCCCCAAAGTATATTTAAAGCTTTCCTATTTGGCTTCTAAATCACTATTTGCTAATAGCTGCTCCCAGTCTATGTCCTGTATTGCATCCCTCAATAAGGAAAATTTGGCCCTTTTAAAATTAAATGTTTTTGCCCTCCCGCTCTGTTTTTCTTTTTTCCAGTTTACGCTAAAATGAATTATATTGTGGTCACTGTTACCTAGAGTTTCAGAAACCGTGACCGCTCCAAAAAGTTCTGCTTTGTTAGAAATGACCAGATCCAACAGAGCATCACGTCTAGTGGGTTCCTCCACAAACTGCCCCATACATTTATCCTCTAACAGATTGAGGAACTGCCTTCCCTTTTCAGTCGATGCAGAACCGTGACCCCAGTCAATGCCTGGGTAATTAAAGTCACCCATTATTACCACTGTACCTGCCTGTGCTGCCCGCACCATTTGATTATGCACATGTTCTTCTACCTCCTCAGTGATGTTCGAGGGTCTATAGATTATGCCAAAAATAATATTTTCTGTATTAACCCCCCCTTGTATTTCCACCCACAATGTATCCACATCTTCAGCTACTCTGCCCTCTATTACCTCTTTCACATTTGCCTTCATATCACTCCTTACATACAGACACACTCCTCCTCCCTTCCTGTTCGCTCTGTCTTTCCTAAATAGATTAAAACCTTGAAGATTGACAGCCCAATCATGTGAGGAGTCCAGCCATGTTTCAGCAATACCAACCACATCAATCATCTCCTCTACAACTAGCGCCTCAAGATTTATGGCATTTGTGAATAGACATTGTAAGTTCCCTTCCAGTTTTACACTTTCCGTCAACGGTTTGGGATTGTATCTAACATGTTCATTAGACTCCATGGGATCATACATTACCCGATCAGTAGACAGCATGGGATTAAATATTATCCTTTCAGATGACAGCATACGATTAAACATCTTTCCTTCAATAGATGGCATGGGATTATACATTACCCTTTCAGATTATGGCATGGGATTATACATTATACCTTTAGTAGACAGCATGTGATTATTTATTACACATTCAGTAGATGGCATGAGATTACATTAGATTAGATATTGATTAGATTAGATATTGTGGGCAGGGCCGTCTCTTCCATTGGGCAAGGTAGGCCATTGCCCGGGGGCCCCACGAGCTCAGAGGGCCCTCCAGGGCAGCCGCCTACCCTGTTCGGTGGAGCGACAGTCAGGCTCTGCCCGGTAGCAGCCGTGATTTGGGCCGCAGCGCCGGCTTGGACTGTCGCTGGGGGAGGCTGGGGTTTCCCCCTGGCGGGCTCTGAGTACCGGCGCTGGTCTGTGGCGCTGGTCCCTCCCCCCTCTCCACACGGCTGCATGGCCAGGTCACAGACCCAGCCATGCAGCCATCACAGCCGCCGCACTGCACCACGCGGTGCAGGCAGTGGCCGAGGCAGAACAGTCAGGATCTTCTGCTCCCGGCCGTTCAGCTCCAAGAAAGCCGCGGGGCAAGCGCGCGATGTAATGACTTCATCGCGTGCCTCCTCCGCGGCCCCGCACTTTGCTGTGAGTGGCCACCGGCTCCGGACGTGGAGAGGAGGAGGGAAATCAGGTGAGTAAGATTTTTTTTTTTTTTTTTTTTTTTTTTTAACTACTGGTCCTGCCTGCCTATATACTGCCCCTGCCTGCCTATATACTGCCCTGCCTACCTATATACTGCCCTGCCTACCTATATACTGCCCTGCCTGCCTATATACTGCCCCTGCCTGCCTATATACTGCCCTGCCTGCCTATATACTGCCCCTGCCTGCCTATATACTGCCCTGCCTGCCTATATACTGCCCTGCCTACCTATAAGTGGCTCTGCCTGCCTATATACTGGTCCTGCCTGGCTATATACCGGCTCTGCCTGCCCTAATTACTGGCCCTGACTGGCTATATACTGGCCCTGCCTGCCCTAATTACTGGCCCTACTTGGCTAATTACTTGCCCTTTCTATAAGGGGATAATAAAGGAGGGCCCTACAATCTATGGGGCAGATATTACAGGGGGCCTACAATCTACAGGGAGCTATAAACCTACCTACAGGGGGCAGCATATCTACCTACAGTGGGCCTGTAAACCTACCTACTTAATGGTGGGCAGCATTACTACCTACTTACTAAATGTGGGGCGCCCATAACAGAGGTAGGAATCGATAGTGAAGTGCTGGTAAAGTGAGGATTCTAAGATGTTTGTGTGTTACATTCTGCAGGGACGAGCTGCGGCCGGGAGAAGTCGTCATGGTGGTCTGGACGGAAGGAGAGGAAAAGTAAAAAGAACGATTCAGAGAACGACTGATCAGATAGGACGTCTCCGGTGAGTCCCTGGTGTCAGGGGTTATTTTACTTCTATATTCCTTCAGTGCTGTAGTCTCTGTCATGTAATGGTGACTTGAGCTGGTAATGTTTATATTTGTTTCTTTGAGTAGGTTTTTGTTTGTTTTTTTGGGTGGGGAGGGAGAAGGGAGGGGGGGCAGTAAACCTCTCTGCCCAGAGGCCCATAGTGCTGTTAAGACGGCCCTGATTGTGGGTACCTATATCTTCAATGCTGGTTTGCAATACATGGGTCTCCTAATCCACTGGTCTACTCCACCTCGCCCACTACACTTCTCCACCCGCCAATATAGTCTGCCCACTCTCTAACCTATCTATCCCTTCATTTTCTATATTGTCCTCCCTCCTCATCCCTAGTTTAAATACTCCCGCACCCCTTCTAGAATTCTTTCCCCCAGCACAGCAGACCCAATTCCATTCAGGTGCAATTTATCTGTAGAAAACAGATTGTACCCCAATGAAAAATCAGCCCAGTGCTCTAAGAACCCAAAACCCACCTTCAGCCATGCATTTAACTCCCTGAGCTCCCGCTGCCTTTCCTGAGTAGCGCATGGCACCTGTAGTATTCCGGAGAACACAACATTGGAGGTCATTCCCTTCAGCTTTGAGCCTAGTTCTTTAAAATTATTCTTTAGGATCCTCCACCTACCATGTATTCTGTCATTGGTTCCAACATGGACCACGACAGCTGGGTCATCGTCAGCCCCTCCAGGTAATCTATCCACCCGGTCCACCACATGCCGAACCTTGGCACCAGGGAGACAGCAAACCATTCGGTTGAGGCGGTCCTGGCGACAAATTATTCTATCCGTCTTCCTGATTATAGAATCCCCTACAACTACTAACTGTCTTTTCTTACCTGGCTTTCCATCTGCCCTACTACTAGTTGGGCTGCTCTTCCGGCTGCTAGGAAGAGCAGTGTCCACTAGGGCTGCCATTTCTGAGAATGATTCCCCAGCATTATCACCCAACTTGGCAATTTTGCTAGGAATCTCAGGAGGGGAAGTGGCCTTCCTCTTTCTGGTACCCCTAGAACTCCCCCGTCTACATTAACCCAGCTACACGACTCCTCCTGCTGATCCAATACTCCACCTCAACATTGAGCCCACTAACTGTTTGCTCCAAGAGTAGTAAACTCTTCTCTTCATTGTCAATCGCCCTCAGTGTCGCATTTTGCTCCTCTAGGTCTAAAATGTGAGCTACCAGAGTAGCAACATGGGAAATTCTGCAAATTCTATATGAACAGAGGATTTAAATCATTATATCACTGCAAATAATAATCCCTGTTAAAACATAACTTTTACTAGACTATCTAAAATGATACAATATAGACCCCTATAAATTACCTCTACATACCTAAATGATACAGCATACTGTGTACTATCCGTCAGTGGAGTAATCGCCCCGATAAAGGACGGCTCCGCTTTTATGACAGATAATATCACTATATACGTGTATAAACACCTTAAATCCCAGCTATCCCGACGCGTTTCCCCCGTACAATTTTAGGGTTCATCAGGGGATTCAAAAAACTCTCGCTGTGGAAAAAGAGTACGCTATATACAACGCATATACAACCTGTCTTGAATACATATACCTCCTATTTAAATTCAATAGGGAGACTGATACTTAGCTTAGATGCTGTCAGGTATAGGAATGATACTCCCCGCAGCTCCTTTGGTATGCTGGCACCCAGGATAAGAGGGATACAGAGCAAATCGTCTCTGCTTCCCTTAAATGCCTCCAATGGCCCCTCAAATGTATAACAGATAAACCCCTAATATTTCGGAATTGGTATATTTTACTTTATACCTATGCGGGTTCCTCTAAAGTCTGATTTACCCGGCGTTCCGGATATTGGACTGCGCATGTCCGGAAGAAAAAAGCATGTCATTTCCGGTTAGTGCGCAGTCCAATATCCGGAACGCCGGGTAAATCAGACTTTAGAGGAACCCGGCAATAGGTATAAAGTAGAATATACCAATTTGGAAACATTAGGGGCTTATCTGTTATACATTTGAGGGGCCATTAGAGGCATTTAAGGGAAGCAGAGACGATTTGCTCTGTATCCCTCTTATCCTGGGTGCCAGCATACCAAAGGAGCTGCGGGGAGTATCATTCCTATACCTGACAGCATCTAAGCTAAGTATCAGTCTCCCTATTGAATTTAAATAGGAGGTATATGTATTCAAGACAGGTTGTATATGCTTTTGTATATAAGCGTACTTTTTTTCCCAAACGCGGGGGTTTTTTTGAAATCCCCTGAAAAACCCTAAAAACTGAAAACGGGGAAAACCCGGTCGGGTGGGGGGTTGGGGGGATTTAAGGTTTTTCTTTAAAACGAAATGTAGTGATATTATCTGTCAAAAAAAGCGGAAACCCCGGCCCTTTTTTCGGGGGGGTTTTACTCCACTGACGGATATTTTAACGGGTATGCTGTACCTTTTAGGTATGTAAGGTAATTTATAGGGGTCTATATTGAAAAAATTTTTGTTTTAGTCTATTTAAATTATGTTTTTAACAGGGATTAAAAATTCGGATTTAGCAACATGCTACATTGGCTACAGGGGAAAATTCACCGGGGACCCCTGCTCCGGGGTGCATACATATGGCAGTTTGTGCATGCGGGGAAATTCCCAGGAAGCTGCCCATTACCCCTTTTGGAAAACAGCAATAAAGACGGGGGGAAAAAATTTTTAAATTTTGATTAAAGGGATTAAATAAAATTTAGGTTTGTTTATTTTTCCAGTTTTTTCTCCCTTTTTTTAACTCCGTTTTTTTTTATCAAAACTCTTTTTTCCTTCAAGACTCATTTTGACCCAAAAGCAAGGGAGCCAGCAATGGAGCCCCCAAAGGGTTTTTGTTTACTCCCTTCCTCCCTCAGATGGGAAGTAAAAAAAAACCCCCATCTTTGTCCCACCCAATTAACTTAGGCTGTTTAAAGTGATCACCCCCCCCTAGGGGGTGAAGCATCCGGGGGGACTAAAACCCTAAATTTAAAAAAAAAAGTTTTGTGTAAAAAATATTATAAGTTCAGATAACCCCCTTTTGCTATTTTACAAAAAAAAACAAAGTTACACATATTTGGTATCGCCGGGAGCCCCGAAAAAGCCCGATTTTAAAAAAATAAAAACCATAAAAATTCTGTACGCTAAAAAAGGGAAATTTAAAAATTGATAAAAAAAGTCCGTGTTCCCAAAAACTGATCCCAAATAAAAATACAGTTCAGCCCACAAAAAAAGGTTTTGCCTCACTAAAGGGTTTGGGGGGGTTTTAGCTTTAAAAAAATTATTTTTTTGGTAGAAAAGGGGCGCCACCGCGCAAATTTTAAAAATTTTAAAAATTTTTGGAAAATTTTGTTTACATTTCCCAAAAAACATAAGGGAAAAACCCTACATTTTTTAGTATTGCCCAAGAACGTACAACATGTAAATACCATTTTTAACAAATCGTTTTTACGGGAGAGTGAAAGACGTTAAAAAAAAAAAACTCCCGCCAACATGCCGCAAGTACTTTTTTTTCACATTTTGCCCCACTTTTTTTCCGGTTCCCCAGTATATTCTATGTTGTGTTGAATAACATCATTAGAAAGTAAATTTTGTCCTACAAAATAAAAGCCCCCTTGTGTCAAAAGGGCCCCGGTGGTTTTTAAAAAAAGGGCAGAACATTCGCAGACCGTAGGCGGGTTTTAAATAAGGAATGAAGGGAAAAGGGACGGGTATATGGCACAATTATTTACAACAGAACTGCCGCATATAGGACAAGTGATCACTCTCCCCGGTGGTCAGGTACCCTAGGGCAAATCATTTTTAAAGTAAAAAAAAAAAAAAAAAAAAAAAGTGTTTAAAAAAAAATATTAAAAGTTCAAAATCACCCCCTTTTCCCATTTTACAAATTTTAAAAATAAGGAAGTTACACATAATTGGTATTGTCACATTAGTAACAGTCTGATCTATTAAAATAAAGCATTTTTTATTCTATAGAAGAAAAGTCGCAAGTATCCCAAAGTGGCATCAATAGAAACACTTCAGCCACAAAAAAAGTGAAGGAATAGAAAAAAGTTATTGGTCACAGAAAATGGCATTTCAGCGAAAATAGAAAAAATTTTTTTTTTGTAAATAATAAAACATAACAAAACCTTTACAAACTTGGCATCACTGGAATCGTATCGACCAACAGGATACAGATAGCAAATCATTTATACCAAAGAGTGGACTCTAAAAACATTTTTTTTTTCATGTTTCAACCAGTACATTATAGGTTATGGTCAATGACACCATAAAAAGTACATCTTGTCCCACAAAAAACAAGCCCTCATGAGACAATGTAGATGAGAAAATAAAGTTATGGCTCTTGAAAGGAGGGGAGGAAAAACTGAAAACCAGATATCCAAAAATACAGTTGTGTTCACAAACATGAGCTAAGCACAAAATCTTTATAATAGTTCTTATTTTCCGTGCATTGGGAACAATGCACGGAAATCTAAATCAGAACATGATGAGAAATACATAGAATTGTAACTACTTTACTGAAAATAAAGAACATTGGGCTGTTCCAGCGTCTGCATTTGTCTTTACAAACTGAATATATGTACTCCTCTTATTTTAGGATTTCGCCTTCCTGTGAATCCGTTACCTGATATTTAGTTGTATAACCAGAGGTTTTTTTTAGAACTGCTTCACATCTATGTTGCATAGAGTCAACCAACTTCAGGCACCTGTCACCTGTTATTCCAGCCCAGGATGCTTTGACTACATTTCACAATGTATTTGCATTGTTGGCTTTGTCTCAGAAACAGCACACCTGTGAGGTAACATCAAAAATGCTATTGGATTCAGGTCCAGGGATTGGGTGGCCACCAGATGCGTAACTTCAAGCTCTTGGGCCCTAGTGCAGAAAGTGAAATGGGGCCCCCAGTTAAAATGCGACATTTACAATACCAGTGTCTTCTTATGTGGCAGAAGGGCTATTGAGCCCCCTCAGGCTGCAGGGCCCGGTAGCGACTGCTACCGGTGCACCCCCTATAGCTGCGCCCCTGGCGGCCACTCCATAACCTCAATTTTGTTGAACCAAGATTTTGCTAATTTACTGATTTGTTTAGGGTCATTTTCTTGTTGAAACACCCATTTCAAGGGCACTTCCTCCTCAGCATAAGGCAACATGACCTCTTCAAGTATTTTGATATATGCAAACTGGTCCATGATCCGCGGCATGTGGTAAATAGACCGGCACCATAGTAAGTGAAACTTGCCCAAATCACGATGCTTGCATCACCAGGCTTCACTGTCTTCAGAGTGCACTGTGGCTCGAATTCAGAGTCTGTGGTTTGTCTGATGAACTGTCTGCGGCCCTTTGAACCAAAAACAACCATTTTACTTTCATCTTTCCATAAAATGTTTCTCCATGCCTGTTAGGCCGGTTGATGTGCTCTTTGGCAAATTGTCTCCGCTTCTGCACATATCTTTTTGGGAACAGTGGGACTTGCCGAGGACTTCTTGCTAATAGATGAGCTTCACACAGGTGTCTACTAATGGTCACAGGACTCACAGGTAACCCGAGACGGTCTCTGATCATCAAAGAGCTGATCATTGGCTGATCCTTTGCCCTTCTGACTATTGTTCCATCCATCTGAATGGTCATCTTCCGTTTTCTCTCTGGTTTCGCTTTCCATTTTAAAGCATTGGAGATCATTGTAGCTGAACAGTCGATCATTGTCTGCACTTCTTTGTAAGTTTTACCCTCTCCAATCAACTTTTTAATCAAAGTGCACTGTTCTTCTGAATAATGTCTCCCCTGACCCATATTTATCAGGCTTTCAAAGAGAAATGCATGTAAAACAGTGCAATGCTCCCAATGCATGGAAATAAAAACTATTCTAAAGGTTTTGAACACAACTGTATATCAGAGAACCCATATAGTAGTGCAAGATACCAAAACGCCTCTAGGCCCCGTAGCAGCTGTGATGGCTATAGGTATGCCTGTAAATATGGACACAGTTATCAGTCACTGTGCAGGTGCTATGAAGGTCAGAGAAAACTAGTACACTGGTAAGACTAGTTTCAAGCCAACAGGAACAAAGATGTATTTAAAAAAAAAAAAAAAGTGATCTACAGGCAGAGGCATAACTTCAAGCTCTTGGGCCCTAGTGCAAAAGGTGAAATGGGGCCCCCCAGTTACCATATGTCATTTACAATGCTGGTTTCCAATACAAATATCAGTGGCACACTAAAAACTAAGTAAAACATCAAGGAATATAGGAATTTTTTGAAAATGCATTACTGCTAAGGAAATATATGAAAACCTGGGATTCTTAGTTTACAGTTTTTGATCAAAAATTGTTTAAGCTCACCTCCCAAAAGCGTTAAGGGGATCCCAGCACAGGTGAGTCCCTAACACTGAACATGTTACCTCACTAGGAGTCCATTCAGACTACAACATCTCAGGGAGTGATAGGAACTGCTACTGAATTACCCTGCACTAGTTTAAAAGAGGTAGGCGGAGTGCAGTAAGCCAATGAGGCTGCCATTCCTTAAATAGACTACAAATAATGGTTAGGCTGTGCACTTCCAAAATATATTTTGAAAAACGTAAGCATAGGTGCACACTTACAATGCTGGTGTCTCCTTATGTGGCAGAGAGGCTTTTGGGCTCCCTTAGGCTGCAAGGCCCAGTAGCGACTGCTACTTCTACACCCCCTATAGCTACTCCCCTGTCTACAGGGATCTTCTCTGAAATCAAATGCTGAAACTTTAACTCTTTCCTACCACGTATTCATAATACTTTGGCTCTCCTTTTTTTCCTCCCCGCCCTCCAAAAGCCATACGTTTTTTATTTTGACATCGACACAAGACATGAGGGCTTGTTTTTTTTTTTTTTTTTTTGTGGGACAAGATGTACTTTCTAAATGTTGCATTGACAGAACCATAAAATATACTGGGAAACCGGAAAAAAAATTCTAAGTGGGTCAAAAAAACTTGCACCATGTTTTGGCGGGGGGTGGGTGGGGGTGTTGTTTTTACAGTGTTCCCTCTTCTGTATAATTGATGTGGTATCTGTATTCTTTAGGGCGATAGGATTCCAGTGATACTAAATATGTAGGATTTTCGTTGTTTTCTAGTACAGCGGTCTGCAACGTCGGCTCTCCAGCTGTTGGGAAACTAAATCTCCCATCACGCCCACTGATATAGATTATATAAGTGCATGATGGGAGTTGTAGTTTCTTTACAGCTGGGGAGCTGACATTGCAGACCCATGTTTTAGTACTTTGTAAAAAAAAATACATTCTCTATTTCTTACATTTGGCCACATACGCCATCTTCTGCCACCAATAACTTTTTTGTTTTCCACCCATGGACCTGAATGACGGAGCATTTGTTGCCGGCTAAAGTGTAATTATTATTAGTACCGTTTTTGGATACGTGTGACTTATTGATAACCTTTAATCCCAATTTTTGGGGGATGTGAAATTACCAATAATCAGCAAATTTTGGTGTTTGGAAATTTTATTCTTCTACGGTGTTCAGCGTACGGGATAAATGATGTTATATTTTTATAGCTCGGAATTTTACGGATATCAATTAAGCATAACTTAATTTTTTCATTCTTTTTATTTCTAAAATGGCACAAGGGGTGATTTGAACTTTTATGTATTCTATACTTTTAACATTTTTTTTTTCTTTTTAACTTATACATTCAGTCCTCTTAGGGTAGTCGACCACTCGGGGGCGTTACCGCTTGTACACTCTTCTGCATTAGATAATAAGATGGCAGTTTCAAATACTTTCTGCCTGAGGCAGGAAGTAATAGAATCGATTACATGTTGGCTATGGACGCCTTCATTAGGCTTTCAGCTACCGAGGTAACCAATCGGCACGCCCCATGGTGTCAATTACATACTCCATACGTTTGTCAATTGGCTCTTCCATCGAGAAATTTGTTAGATATTATGATGCCCCAAGTGTTTTTATTCATGCTCAGAATGTAGTCCACCCTTTTGTGTCTTTCACAGAAAGCATGTACTGCCGGCAAATAAAGCAAACGTAGTCCACATAATACTACTTTTGCTCTATCAACATGTATGGACAGGTGCAAAGCCAGCCTTAGTGAGATAATTCTTACCGACTGGTCTACACAATAGCAGAAGTCTCTCCACCACACTTCTACAAGAGGATCCAGAAGGTGGGGCTGAGCTACAGACCATGTGCGACCACCAACAAAGGACCCAATAGGTTGATGTTTTGAGAAAATCAAAAAAAAAGTAAAAAAATTAACACACTGCCAGGGGGTGCCCTAAACCAAAGCAGCAAGGTCTAGATACAGGAACTCTTGCCCATCAGAATAATTATCTCTGGTGGACCCAAGGAACCCCACCGTGATGCTGAATACCAACCCATACAGCAAGAAAATATGCCTTAAACTTCAGGAAACCACTATGCAATAATCATAGGAGTCTCTACCATACGTTACTCACCAGAGAAGGTTTGATTCCTCGATTTCTCAGAAAAATGAACACGAAGTTCGCAGTCATTGATGCACAAGACTATAAAAGAACACAAATTGCTAGAGCTAGCCATGTAGGGGTTGATATTTAAAGAAGGTGGCCCAGACTGTTGTAATGGAGCAGCCAGTCTTATCTAGGACTAGTCTACAACCAACTTAAAGGGGTTGTACCACAATAGACAATGATGTCCTATTGCTACGCTATGTTGTCATTGTCTGATAGGTGCGGGTCCCACCTCTGGAACAAACACCTCTCTCAAGAACGGGACCCTGAAAGTCACAGCGCAGTCTGGAGAGACGGTCGCGCGTATGCACGACTCTCCGTTCTACGGGAGTTCCAAGTAGAGCGAAGCTCTGCTGTACTCGGAACTCCCATAGAACAGAGTGGAGAGTAACTGCACAAGTGCGGCCGGCTCTCTCCAGTCCGCATTATATATCTGCTTTGGACAGTCCCCTCTTATAGGTACTGTAATAGAACTATTACAGGGGGTTCTTCAAAGTCAATAGACCATGTAATTCAGACATTGTGAACCTTCCAGAGACCTACCCTCTGCTCAAACAGTATTTCAATGCCAATTTTCTCTCCTCTAGATGGGGAAAAAAACCTCTATCATAGTAGCCCAAATAGAGTCTCCACCAAGAGAGAGAGAGTCATCCATTTGTAGACAGCTGTTTTGAGTTTCTTGCCCCTCATCTTTGTAGCCACCAGTATCATGTTCTGCACTGACAAGGGGTGACTGGGTGACTCTCTTGGTTTTTTAAATAGCAGATACCTCTAAAAAAGGAAGAAAACTACATTTACATATTTTCCCCATAGAACATAACCTGTTTTCCCACCTACAAAAAATGCAGAGGTCTGTAATTTTTATCGTATGTACACTTCAACTGTGAGACAGAATTAAAAAAAATCCAGAAAATAATACATTTTCATTTCATTGCATGAAATAAGTATTTGATCACCAACCAACCAGCAAGAATTCTGGCGTTCACAGACCTGTTAGTTTTTCTTTAAGAAGTCATCCTATTCTGCACTCATTACTGCTATAATTGAACCTGTTTGATATTGTTACCTATATAAAGACACATATCCGCACACTCATCAATCACACTCCAACCTCTCCACATGACATGACCAAAGAGCTATTTACGGTCGCCAGGGGACAAAATTGTAGTTTGTTTTTATTTTTTTTTTTACAAGGCATGGGATGGGGCACCTGGGACAGTAGAAAGCAGTTTGGTGAGAAGGCAAAAACTGTGTATACGTAATTAATAGAAAATGGATGAAGCACAAGATAACTGTCAATCTTCCTTAGTCTGGGGCTTCTTGCAATATCTCGCATAATGTGGTCCCAGCTCTATTCAGGTCATTGACCAGATCCTCCAATGTAGTTCTGGGCTGAAATATGACTGTTCTCAGAATCATCCTTACCACACTATCACAAACTACCGTTACTAACACAATACAAAGTCGTGGATTAAAATCCTACAGGGAACACAAGATCTCCCTGCCCATACCAGCACATGTTCAGGCCCATTTGAAGTTCACCAATGACCATCTGGATGATCCAGAGGAGGCGGGAGAAGGTCATGTGGTCAGGGAGACTCACAAAATAGAACTTTTTGGTAGCAACTCCACTCACTGTGTTAGAAGGAACAAGAGGTGAATACAACCCCAAGAACACCGTTCCAACAGTGAAGCTTGGGGAAGGAAACATCATCGTTTGGGTTTGCTTTTATGCAACAGTGACAGGATCACTGCACAATTGAAGAGAGGATGGATGGGGCCAGGTACGCAAGAATTTTGGGCACACTCCTTCCCTCAGTAGAGCATTGAGTATGGTTGTGGCTGTGTCTTCATCAGAAATATATTGAACCGAAACCAAACAGACAGCGGCAACTAAGGTGTGGCTCCATAAGAGGCATTTCAAGTCTGGAGTAGCCTAGCCAGTCTCCAGACCTGAACCCAATCGAAAATCTTTGGAGGGAGCTGAAACTCAATGTTGTCCAGAGACGGCCCTGAAACCTGAAAGATCTTGAGAAGATCTACACTCACCGGCCACTTTATTAGGGTACACCTGCGTAACTGATCGATTAACACTTAATTTCTAATCAGGACAATCACATTGGCGGCAAACTCAGTGCATTTAGCATGTAGACATGGTCGAGACAATCTCCTGCAGTTCAAACGTGCATCCGTATGGGAATAAAGGTGATTTGAGTGCCCTTTGAAAGTGCTTGGTTGTTGGTGCCAGAAGGGGCTGGTCTGAGTATTCAGAAAAGCTGATCTCTGGGATTTTCACGCAAACATCTCTAGGGTTTGCAGATGGTCCGCAAAAAGCATAAAAACAACCAGTGTGCGGTGCAAGTCTGTGGGGCGGAATTGCCTTGTTGATTGCAGAGGTCAAATGGAGAATGGGCAGACTGGTTCGAGCTGATGGGAAGGCATCAAGGACTCAATAGCCACCCGTTACAACTAAGGTAGGCAGTAAGAGTCACTCTCTGAAACGCAAGTACGGCGTACTTTCGAGGCAGATGTGCTACAGCAGCAGAAGACACACAGTGCCACTCCTTTAAGCTTCAAGAAACAAGGAAACTGAGGATCCCAATTTGCCAAGCTCATCGAAATTGGACGTAGATGAATGGAAAAACGTTGCCTGGTCTGTTGTGTTCGATTTATGCTGCGACATTCAGATGGTGGGTCAGAATCTTGGCATCAAAGCAACATGAAAGCATGGATCTAATCATGCCTTGTATCAACGGTTCAAGGCGGTGGTGGTGGGTACATGGTGTGGGAATATTTTCTCTGGCTACTCTTTGGGCCCCTAGGTACCAATTGAGCATGTTGCAACACATGTGGATCTATGCCTCTCGAAGAATTGAGGCGTTCTGAAGGCAAACAGGGGTCCACATCCATTACTAGCATGGGTTCTAATAAAGTGGCCGGTGAGTGTTATGGAGGAGTGGGCCAAAAAACCCTGCTGCAGTGTGTGCTAAACTTGGTCAAAAAAATACAGAAAACGTCCTAACCTCTGAAATTGTACATCAAAGGTTTTTGTACCAAATTAGTAAGTTCTGTTTTTCTATTGTATCAATTATTTTTTAATGCATAAAATGCAAAAGAATTTAAAAATAATACAATGGGATTTCTAGGGGTGGTGGGGGGGGGTGGATTTTTTTTTAAAGATACTGTCTCTCTCAGTTGACGTAAAACTTACGATAAAATTACAGACCTTCATATTCTTTGTGGGTGGGAAAAAACACTTGCAAAATTGCCAGGTCTTATATATTTATTTTCTCACTTTCAAGGGCATGTCCCCACTGGCACGCTTTCAGACGTATGCAAAACCGCAAACCCGCTGGAACAACCCGGACGAAAAATGTGTACCAATGGGGCTTATGTAAACCATTAACAGCAGTCCCCAATGCATGGGTTTTCCGCGCGGCGGTTTTTCAAACCGCCGGCCGCCCGAGAAACATTGTACTTGCACAATCTTCCGTCCGGTTTCGGAACGGAATATTGCTAATGAATGTGAAGGGAAGAGGGCTTTTCTTCCGCTTCATTTGCGGAGAAAAAAACGCCCACCCCCCCCACGGTCATGGGGGACGGCCGGCAAAAACGGACAAATACGGTCGGGTAATCCGACCGGTATTTGTCCCTTGCCGTGGGGATGAGCCCTAAGTCTCCATACACCACTGGATCTCTTCATTGAAAATCTATGCTTCCCATCTGAACCAGACTTTATTCCTTCACCCTTTTTATACTCAAAATCGTCTTGCTCAGACCTACACAACAAAAGATCTCTGCTTGTGTAAACCCTATCCCAAAATACTGCTGTTTGGGGGGTGGTCCTATGCAATCATAAGGCTATCCCAGGTTGTTTTAGCCTTCCACATCTTGCCAAACTGTGGAATGTACTGCTATGTGTAAAGGATATTTAAACATGGGTCAGACAACCCCTTTAAAAGTGAAACTGAAGTCAAGTGCCGCACAAGAAAGTCAATGGGTCAACTTTTGGACCAGGCAAGTTAATATAAACTACCTTTTATTGTCATACTAAAGTAGAGCATTTACTTAATTTTTAAAGCGGTGTTCACTACAGGCTTTCAGCCTACCTAGTGTGTCTGGCACCTATACGGATTTTTTTGAAGTTTAAGGGGACTGCTTCTTGTCTGGCTCTGCCTCCTCCCCCTTCCCCCTCCATCAGCCACACAGACAGTCTCCTCCTCAGAGAGTAACTTCTATACAGCAGGGGTAGGGGGAGGGGGTTTGCTGCCAGTGTTAACCCAGACCTCCCCCACCCTGAGTATGCCTGCCTAGATCTGCTGCTCATGATGGATCTGCATGACACTGTGCTGCTGTGGCCGTGCTCTTGTGCTCCTCTCCAAAGAGTCAGGAGGACAGCAGGGTAAGGGCTTATCTCATGTGTGGCTATGGAGCCAGAGGTCTGTGATGCTCGTGTATGCTAAAAGCAGAGCAGGGGGGATTGTAAAAGGTTCCTTTACCCCTGCTAGCATACATATCTCCACGGACATCTCAAGCAACAACAAACAACCCTGTCAGAACAGACACAGGGCAGCTGTTGATGTGAGTTACTTTAATCCACAATGTGTCATAACAACAGCAGAGCAGGGAGGGATTTGAACCGTTCACATGCCCCTGATCTGTTTTACTTTGTATAGTCAGAGTCCACAGACAACATCATGATTATAGTAACACACTTCAATCGCTGTCACATCGTACTACCACAAGATCAGCCTCTTCTCTGCTCTCCTCAATCTGTGTCAGAGAGCTAGAAGGGAGCAGGCACACAACAGGGTTTTAATCCAAGCTACACAGACACAGAAGCCGTGCCCCCTCCTCCCTTCCCGTACAGAAGCATCTCACATACTGTACGGGAGGGGCTATGTGCTCTGAACTGTATTGAGAAGTCGAGGAGTCACAGCACTGGCAGCCTTGAGATGTAAAAATTCAACTGGTCGGTGGTATAGTGTTTGAGGAGTACACCCAAACCGATGCACTCCTACAACAGGACTAACTCAAAATCAGTAGGACATTTGTTATGAACATATCATTGCAAGGCTTGTTTTTTAAAAGATCATTTCATTAAAACCCAATCATTGTAGTGAGACAACCCCTTTAAGAGAGACCTCATGGCAACACGATCTATGCCTATGTGTAGAAACTGTATCAGAATATAAAATAACTTTCTAAACCCGGTGCCTCAAGCCCACTGCAAAATGAAGAATTCCAAGTGCCTTATGATCCCCTACATTCATGGGGGGCCTACACAAGTTGGAAATTTTGTTGCAAAATGGATTTTGTAAAATGAAACTTGACTTGCACAAAATTACATTCTTATCAAATATCACAAAATGAATCTACATCCACAAATAGTTATTAGGGTTACAAATAACGACTATTTGTCACAAGATGATATATTCGGTCACAAAATTGCATTTTCACAAAATAATATTTGAGCCCCGCCAGCACAGGAAAAAGAAAAATAGTTAAAGGGGTTTTGTCACATTTAAAAGTTTCCTGTGTAGGAAAATAGTTTGTAATGGCCGGTCTCCGGGGGAAATCCGTGCTTGGCGGGGTTCCCGTTCTCTTCTTGCAGTTTTGAATTTTCCTAAGCAGTGTACTTGGATCTATATTCAACTCTCCCATAGACATAAATGGGGGAGAACTAAGCAAGCGCACACGGCAAAGACCAAATACCGGTCGGATTTCCCGACCGGTATTTGGTCTTTTTATGGCACATAATGGGACGGCTTTTGTCCACGGTTTGCGGATTCAAGCCGCCCCCTTCGCACCCACATTGTCATGTTCTGCCTGAAAACCGAGTGGAAGAATGAACAAGTTCTAGATTTTTCGGACCACTGGCGGTGTCAAAAACCGTCCGGCAAAAAATCCATTCAGTGGGGACTGCTGAACAGATTTTCAATTAAAGTCTATGGGGGAACATTGTTTGGGTCATTTTTTTAAGATGGTTTTAAAAACCCAAACAAACAGTCTGAAAAACGCCCCAAAAAAAACCTTTTGCGGGTGGGGAAAGCCCAAAGGGCCCTCTTACAGAAAAACTCCAAGCCGGCCTACACAGGGGACTTTGCCATGTGGCAAAACCCCTTTGATAGTGACACCTAAAACACAACTGCAATAAAGGAAATATTTTTTTCATGAATCTTAGATTTCCTATGGTATGTAACCTTTAAAGGACATAAAAAAAAGGGGACGAAAAGCCAAACGAAGGGTATATTTTTTGAATGTTATTTGATGCCCCTTACCCCTTTGCCCTGGGCCCCTTTGGGGTTGGGCAGTGTTGGACGGGTTTTCCCTTTGGGGACTCCCTTGGGAAAATGATCCTAAAGGGCCCATTCAAACTTTTACAGGACTTGAAAAACAGTCTTTTTTTAAGTCATTTTAACATATGCAGGTTATATAGACTACCTAGTGACAGGGATGGGACGACGGGAAGGTGAAAGTAGGCGACAGCCTAGGGTGCTACTTCAGTCCTGTCAGGAAGGGGGCGCAAGGAGGTAGGAAAGTGGGCTAAATTTTTCCATTGCGGGGGGGGGTTATGTGCCTTATTTGCCACAGGAAACCTTTAACCCCCTTTTTCCCCATTTCCTGTCTAGTGACTAGTTCGAAAAAGTTAGCTCCAAATGAGGTGATCTTCTGCAAGAAGTAGTCAGAGAAAGGACTAATTTTTCTGCTAAGAGCCATTTGGATATTTATAACATTCACGGGCCACACAAAATTTTTTTAACCTAAAAAAATTGCTTTAAAATTTTATCAAATTTTTTGATTTTAAAAGGGGGGGCTGCCCTTTTTTGTTTAAAAATCTTGCAAAAAAAAGGGGCAAAATTTGCAATATGTGTCCATTAACAGTGTCTACCCATTTTCCCAGATATCCCCCCTTGGATGGGGGTGACAGCTCCTCATGTCACTATAAACAACAGACCTGTTTTTAAAACTCTCCTGATAGACTGCCCGGGACTGGTTGCTTTAACTACAACCTGTTTTAGCTCTCTTGTTTGACTGCCGCACTGGGTTTCTATTGTAAGGGCCTGTTCCCAAACTCTCTGGGTAGAATGCCAGGAATTGGGTTTCTATAGCTACCGGGCCTGTTCAATCTCTCCTGATAGGTGCCAAAGGGTGGTTGCTATTGCTTGACCTGTTCAATCTCTATGTTTGGCTGCCAGCAAATGGTTACTATAGCTACAGACCTGGCTTTTTCTGCAGCCTAGTTTTGAAGCCCCGGGAAAAAGCCCTTTAAAATTTTTAAAATTGGGGGAAACCAAGAAAACAGGGCATAGGTTTAAAAGAAAAAAAAGATGTAGTGAGACAAACCCCTTTAAGTACCCTAAATTTACGGCCGAAAATGGGTCCTCTTCCCGGATCAGCACAAGCACAGACGCAAATTGCTTAAAGGGGTGTTCCTACAAGAGGAATGTCCTTGTTACAGGTGGGCTCATAGCTAGCTACAAGCGAACCATGTTACAGAATGAGGAGTGTGGGGCTTGTGGCTGTCCTCCCCATTCATTTCTATGGGTGTTCTGAATATATTGCGCACACTCAGCTATATTTGGGAAATCCTATAAAAATAAATGGGGGGGGGCAGCAGCTATTTCCCCTCTTTCTGTAACCGTTTCAATTGAAGAGCTATGAGCAGACCTGTAATGTGGAAGTTTCTTTGAGGAGCATCCCTATAGCGGATGAGTACATGAGCAGCACATTTTGGGTCCCATGTGGTTCCCGTACAGCACATCAGGGGAGAAAAGGCATGGTTGGGCACTGTAGCTCTCACCTCACTTCCCTTAAGTTTACATGCAACGTGCCCGAGTTTGTTCTCCCCTATGCTGTAATGTTAACGTCTCCCCTGATGTGCAGTAACATAAAGGGATAGAAATGGCATTGACTAGAGCAGTTTTTAAAGTTTGGAAACCCCCCCCCCCCCCCAGTCTAAATGCAATGCACCCTGATCTCTGTCCCTTTCCTTTAAAAACCTTTAAAACACGAGTCGCTCTTTCCTTTATCATTTTAACCCATATATCCAGAGCTCAGCCCCTCTCCCTCTATATATAACCCCTATATTCACATAGCCAGCCCCTTCCTCCTATATAACCCAATATATCACGAGCTAGTTCTCCCGTATATATAACCCTATTATCAGAGGCTCAGCTTCTCTCCTCTATCATATAACCCTATATATCACAGAGTCAGCTCCTCTATTATAACGTTATATCACAGGCTTGCTTTTTCCCCCTTTATATAACCCTATATATCCAGAGTCAGCTTCTTCCTCATATATAACCCTATATATCACAGAGCCGCTCCTTCCCATCATATAACCCAATTTACGGGGTAGCTTCTTCCTTTTTATTATCCCTATATATCACAAAGCTCAGCTCCCTATCATTACCCCTTATATCAAAAAAGCCCCGCTTCTTTATCATTAACCCAAATTATAACAGAGCTCAGCCCCTTTCCCCTCATCATATAACCCTTTATACCCCAGAGCTCAGAATCTCTCCTTTTTAATAACCCTTATTCACAGAGCTACTTTTTTCCTCCATCTTTAAAACCCCTTTATCACAGAGCTCAGCTCCTTCCTTTATATAACCCTTTATATCACAGAGCTAAAACTTCCCCCTTATCATAAAACCCCTATATATCACGATCTCAGCCCCTTGCTCATCATAAAACCCTATATATCCAGAGCTCAGTCCTCTATCTATAACCTATATATCAAGAGCCTGTTCTCTCCTCTATATATAACCCATATTCACGGTCAGCTTTCCCCTCTATCATAAAACCCTATTATCACGAGCTCAGTTCTTTTCCCCTCCTCATAAAACCCCTATATATCACGGGAGCTCAGCTCCCTCCTCTATCATTTACCCCTATATTCACGAGTCAACCCCTTCCTCTATATAAAACCCCTATATTCACAGATCTCAGTCCTCTGCTCTTCATAAAACCCCTTTATATCACAGAGCTCGCCCTCTTATATAACCCTAAAATTTACAAGCTGTTCTCTCCTTATCAAAACCCTTTTTAACCCCAAGCTCGTCCTCTCCTTTATCCTAACCTTATTATCAAGAGCTCAGTTCTCTCCCTATATAAATTTAAACCCCTATTATACAGAGTCAGCTCTCTCCTCTTCATAAAAACCCTATATATCACAGAGCTCAGCTTTTTTCCTCTTCAAAAACCCTTTTATACAGAGTCAGCTTCTCTCTATAAAAAACCCCATATTTTCACAAAGCTCAGCTCCCTTCATTTTATTTCCTATATATCAAAAAGCTCCGCCCCTCTATATATACCCTATTTATACAGGCTAGCTCTCTCCTGTATCTTTAACCTTATATCACAGAGTAGTCCTCCCCTATATATAAAACCTATATATCACAGAGTCAGCTTCTCTTTTTCTATCCCCCTATTTTCACAGAGTCGCCCCTTCCCCTATTTTTAAAAACCCTTTATATCACAAAGTCAGCTCCTCTTTTCTTTAAACCCATTTTTCCAGAGCTCAGCTCCCCCCCTGTATATAAAACTCTTATATCACAAGCTCCGCCCTCTACTATCCCCCTATATATCACAGAGCTCAGTTTCCCTCTCTATTATATAACTTATAATCACAAAGCTCCGTCCTCTATATAAACCCCTATATATCACGAGTCAGCTCCTCTCCTTTTTCATATAACCATATATATAAAAGTGCTCAGCTCCTCTCCTCTTTTTTAAAACCCCTATATATCCAGAGTCAGCTTCTTCACTATCATTAACCCTATTTTTTCCAGAGTAGCCCCCCTCCCTCTTTATATACCCTATATATCACAGAGCTCAGCTTCTCTCCTCTTAATAACCCCTATAAATCACAGAGCTCAGCTCCTTCCTTTTATAAAACCCCTATATTCACAGAGTCAGCTTCTCTCCCAACTTTAAACCCTTAAACACGAGCTCAGCTCCTTCTTTATTTTATAACCCTATATATCACAGGTCAGCCCTCTCCCTTATATAACCCTATTATCCAGGCTAGCTTCTCCCCTTATTTTTATAACCCCTATATACACAGAGTCGCTTCTCCCCTTTTATCTAAAACCCCATTACACGAGTCGCTTTCTCTTCAAAAACCCCTATTACACAAAGTCGCCCCTTTCCCCCCTTTTCCTACCCCCCTATATATACGGTCAGCTTTTTATCACAAAAACCCTATATTAAAAAAGTCAGCTCCTCTCCTATATCTTTTAACCCTATATATACTAGCTCAGCTTCTCCCCCTCTATAATTTTAAACCCTATATTACAGGCCGCTTTTTCTATATATAACCCTTTATATATCACAGAGCTCGCTTCTTCCTCTTCATATCCCCCTATATTCACAGGTCAGCTTCTTATTTATTAACCCTAAAAAAACCAGAGCTCGCTTTCCTTATAATAAAACCCCTTTTATATATAAGACCTAGTTTCTCTCCCTTATTATAACCCTATAAATCCAGAGCACGCCCCTTTTTTAATCACGTCTTGCTCTCAGATAGTGTAACATAAACCACCTGTTTCGCCCACCCTAACTCAGGAAAAAGATTGTTTGCTACCTTAACCCTGCATTTAAAATACCCTAGCCAAAGCTAAGTAGTTTGCACATACACCAGCACCCCCTAAATACATTCATAATTAGCAGGCCTGTGCCCTTTACCAAATAAATAGCCGGAGACTATGCCTTTTTTTCCCCCAACAGCATGGGTGCAAAACCACGGGGTCCAGAGGTTGCATTTGCACCCACATCCTGGTGCATGAAGAGCTTGAAACATAAGAACAGAGAAGTGGTGGAAGCGTATTCCTCCCTCTCATTGAAGCATGCATGTGTATGGAGAAAGCTCCTCCAACCAATGGACCTTTAAATACCTTCACTTGCTGTGGGTTTGCTGTAAGCAAGAACTTTACAGGGTTCAGAAAAGTTAATTAAGACTTTTTTATTGTTAAACTCACATTGGATTTTAAAAATTTGAAGTTGGTGCCGATATATGCCGAATTTCTTCAACGTGTACATTTTTAAAAAATGTACGTGTGTATAGGCACCGTGCCGGGGACATCTGTTTTTTTAAAAGATGTAAATCAAACAAAAAAATGCCATAGTACCACTCACCTTTTTAATACCCTGGCGGTCCACTGCAAAGACTCCCGACCATCTTCCTGGTCTTTGTTTACAAGTAGCCAGTATATGACCACTATGGCCATTCAGTAGTCACAGAGGTCACGTGCCACACTTACCACTTGGGAATGGGAGCCAAAAAGTATAGCATGGGACTGAAGGCTTTCTTTTTAAGAAACTGGATAACCCCTTTAGGGAACATCAAGGGCAGCCATTGCCACCCACGTCATCTGGGTGAAGATGAAGAGAAGCCATGGGAGAACGGAGGTCAGGTAATGCAGTAGCATAAGAATGTGGTTTAATGAGGGGCCCGGGGCAAGCACACTCCAAAATTATCAGTCAATAACAGCTGGCACTCTTAAAGCTACTTATACAGTGGGGAAAAAAGTATTTAGTCAGCCAGCAATTGTGCAAGTTCTCCCACTTAAAAGATGGAGAAGCCCGTAATTGACAATAGGTCGACCCCAACTATGAGAGCAAAAAGGGGAAAAAAAAATCCGAAAATACATTGTCTGATTTGGAAGAAATTTTTTTGCAAATTATGGTGGAAATAAATATTTTGGGCACGAACAAACAAGCAAATTTTGGCTTCCGTCTGTAAATTCTTTAAGAGGCTCCTCTGTCCTCCATCATTACCTGTAGTAATGACCCCGTTTGAACTTTTATATTTTTAAAGACACTGTACACAACTCAAACAGTCACACTCCAACTCCCCTATGGTGAAGACCAAAGGCTGTCAAAAGGATCAAAAACAAAATTGCAGCCCTGCACCAGGCTGGGAAAACTGAATCTGCAATAGGCAAGCAGCTTGGTGTGAAGAAATATCGTGGGAGCTTAGTTAGAAAATGGAAGAAAAACAAGACCACTGATAATCTCCTTTTGGGGCTCCCCGCAAGTTTTCACCCCCCTGGGGTCAAAATTTATCACAAACGGTGAGCAAAAATCCCCAAAACCCCACGGGGGGACCCAGTAAATGCCCCCAGGGAGCTGGGGGCCAACGTAACAAAAGGTCCTCAGTAACACACTACCCCGCCTGGGACTCGATCCTGCAGTGCCGCGTGTCCCCCGCTTGCCGTACTATCTGGGCCCGTCTGTTTTGTAGGAGAAATTTTATGTCCAGAAGAGTTTTTGGGGAGTGTCATATGGTCAGATGAAACCAAAGTAGATTTTTTTCGGAAAAAAACCAAAATTGTCGTGTTTGGAGGAGAAAGAAGGTGAGTTGATCCAAAGCACCAGACCTATGTGAAGTTTGGGGGTGGCAAAAATCAGCTTTGGGGGTTGTTTTCCCGCAAAAAGGGGCCGGCGAGATCCGGTCAGAAGAATGAAGGGGCCTTTTTCGTGGGTTTTTTTTGGTGCCCTCCCTTTCCCCGAAGGGCTTTAGTTTGGGGTGGGTTTTCAGCAAGACAATGATCCCAAGCCACCCCCAGGGCAACAAGGAGCGGCTTAGTAAGAAACATTTAAGGTCCTGGGGCCTAGCCATTCTCCAGATCTCAGCCCCATAGAAAACCTTTGGAGGGAGTTGAAAGTCCGGTTCCCCAGCGACAGCCCCCAAAAAAATCCTGCTTTTGAGGAGCTGTGGAGGAATGGGGAAAAATACCGCAAAAAGTGTGCCAAAATTGTGAGACTTTCAGAAATGTTTGACCTCTGTCTCGCCAAAAAAGGAGATAGAACAATTATTGAGAGGAACGTTGTTTTTCCAAATATTTTTTTTTATTAAATTTTCAAATTAATTCTTAAAACAGCAAAGTGATTTTCGGTTTGTTTTTCTTTTTTTCTATTTGTTAAGGGGCACCTTGATTTTGGCTATTTTTGTGGGTGACTGACTAAATACTTTTTTTCCCCCACTCTACCTCCATTATATATATCACAGCATCAGCTCAAATAACTAACGCAACCTGTAAAACATCTGGGGTTTTTTTTTTATTCCTTTAAAATAATTCATACAAATGGTTACACGCACAAACATGATTTTAACCCAAAAAAAAAAAAATTAAAAAAAAATATATATTGCTAGCCTACCACATTACCAGGAAGGAATCAATGTAGGCAATGAAATTACTCTTTAGTAGTCAGATTTCCGATACCACCAATAATATATATATTTTTTTTATTTTTAAAATTGGTGAAAAGCTTTTGCTGTTTTTTGAAAATTTTTTTTGACAAAAAAAAAAAAATTTTTTTTTGTATTGTGTTTCATCCCAAAAGGGGTTTATGCCAATTAAAAAAAGGGGGTCCAAAATTTTTTGAAAAAAAATAAAAAAAATTTTCCCAAATTTAAAAAAAAAAATATCATATAAAAAAAAGAAAAGGGTATTAAAAAAAAGAAAAATGCACTGTTTTTTTTTTTCTCAAAAAGAATCATGGGAAAAATGTATTGTCCTGAGAAGTCTGCCATCCGCCTTAATTACTGGGCATGTCATAACGTTTCAAAGAAAATATTTTTTTTAAAACCTTTTTTGTTTTTCAAAAGTGGTTTGTTGAATGCCTCCCTTATGTTATTCCCCATTGAAATTATTTAAATAAACCCCTTTTTTTTTGTAATGTTCTAAAAACTGTCAAGACAAATTCTTCTGAAAAAATTAATTAGTTTTCGCTTAAAATTTTGGGCCAAAGGGGACAAGGAAAAGTGGGCAGTCAGAACGGGGTCAATAATTTTTTTTTTTTCTTTTAATGGGGGACGGGTGAAAAAAAAAATTCTGATTCCTTTTTCCCTGCAGGTTTGGATTTTTTGGGACGATTCTAAAAAACAACTTTGATCTGCGTTTTAAAGTTCTTTTTTTGTTTTATCAAATTTTCCCGAAATTTTTTTTGTAATTTTTTTCTTTTTACACCACTTCTGCTCTTCTTCTTCTTCGTTTAATTTTACTTCCCGATTTTATGCATGGGAAAAGGTTTTATTCTTTGTCATTGGCTACAATGGTATTGGGTGGTTCTGTCGCTTTGGTTTGCGTTTTGGAAGGAGAAGGAGCGTGGGGCGGATGGGCCACGGCCGCATGGGCGTGTGATAAAGGCATGGCGTTGGGGACGATTCCTTCCACTGCTGTTGGGAGGCCAGCTGGGGCCACACTTCTACACTGAGGATACCGTTGGGCCCCAAAAACTGGAGTTGAAAATGGCAAAAACCACAGAGGGGTTGCCCCATAAAAAAAAAATTGGGTTACGTTCCAGGGGGTCAAAATCTGTTTTTAAATAAATATTACGGTTTTTAACTAAAGCAGACTTGGTTCACATACTTCTACACAGTATGTAGTCTGCCGCAGCCCAAGATATTGCTCATCCCTGGAGGAAAGTGATTTGCATTCGTTTGCCCCAGGGCTGCTTGTTTATTTAAAAATAAAAGGGACGCCCGGAGCGGTTGATGAAAAAAAGATTTGGCGGAATATCATTTGCATTTAGTCAGAAATTTTTAACTCTCTCTTTTCCTATGCAAGGTCCCAGCTGTTCGACTAGGGATCCATAATGGAAAACATCAGAATCAAAAAGGCACAAGGCATCTTGACACCATCACAAAAAAATTGCATGTTGACGTGAAGTTCAAGGCTGGTTTCAAAGGAAGTGGATGGCTAGGCATATACCAAGAGTTTTGTGGACCATGGATGTGTCCCTTATGTGTAAGTGGATAGACCCCAATTTTAAGCCAGTGACAGCCCCATCCTTAGGAGGCCACTGTGCAGCTACACCATTTGTCTATATTGGGTGTTGGGTGCACATATGGAATATCTACTGGTTGACTTCCAACAAGTCAGACAGTGGTGCCAGATCCTAGTGATGAGCATTAGTGTTCGTGCCAAGACAACCACCTCCTGTTCCTGGGCTTTGTGTGGTATTGCATGTCCTCCAGATTCAAGTTAACAACCTGACACCAGACGTGGCCCATGGATAGTATTGGTGCTAGTTTGTAGGCTAAACCAGACCTACCTGAATCCAAAGAGCAAAATTACCCCTTAGTATTATTAACATTACCATGTGGAGCGGTATTATTAGAAGACCATACAGAGCTGCTATTACATACCTTCCAAGTGTCCCTATTTTGGAGGGACAGTCCCTATTTTTAACCCAGGTCCCGCTGTCCCTCTTAGCTCTAGAAATGTCCCTCTTTTTCATTTAGGAAACACATTTGCGCCAATAAACTGACTCTCTTGCTTTAAAAATATCTGATTGCTTCCTTGCTGTATATTACATGACAATTTACTTAATATTTCATTATTGGATACAATGCAGTTCTGAAAATGTCTCCCTTTTCGGCTATCTAAAAAGTTGGCCGTGTGTGTTTGGGCGGGGTTAGAGGTGTATTTTGGTGTGATGTCATGTGTTTGAGCGTGGTTAAAGGCGTGGGCTGACGTGTTCCTCTTTGCAATCTCTAAAAGTTGGGAGGTATGCTATTGGGTTACTGTATGTTGGTATTTGCATCCTGGGAGGTAGCACTAGATAGTACTATTAAGAAAACTAATGAAATATTATTTGCTATGGTTATTTGTACTTTGTATGACTAATGGTCTAGAGGGGTGGAGGGACATCAACACGTAAGGCCACACTGGGCATCATTCAACATAAGGTCAATCCTGCATATGCCCATTCATAGTTCTGGATATAAAAAGAAAACTAGATAATATATTCAGACATAAAATCCTACAGTATTCAAACTAAATAACTCAAATATCCAAGGGTGAATTGCTCAAGTTTATTAAACCCTTAGTTCCCATAGAGATGAATGTGCTCAGTTTCCTATACGAAGTGGTTTACAAGCTCTGGTGTCACTTTTTATTCTGAACAAAAAATTTAATCTTTCTTTGGAGAAAAACAAATGTCTGACAGAGAACACCGATCATGTTAAATCAGGAGCTACATCAATGAGTGAACATCCCTGTATTATTAGAAGACCATACAGAGCTGTTACTGGGTTACTTTACGTTGGTGCTGACTTCTGTATGTTGGTATTTGCATCCTACAGCACTGCACACTATATCATTTCGGTGGTGGTAGCATTGGATAGTACTATTAAGAAAACTAATGAAGTATTAAAGTGTGTGCAGAATTATTATGCAAGTTGTATTTGAGAGGATTCTTTTTATTATTGAACAAAAACTAAGATCACAATCAAACCAAAAGAATCATAAATATCAAAGCTTAATTTTTTTGGAAGTTGAAGTGTTTTTTTTTTAGATTTGGCTATCTTATGAGGATACCTTTTTGTGCAGGTAATTATTACTGTGCAGAATTATTAGGCAACTTAATAAAAACAAAATCTACCCTCATCTCACTTGTTTATTTTCACCAGGTGAACAAATATAACAACAGACAATTGAGAAATAAAAATTTCTAACATTCAAAACCAAAACCAAATCAGTGACCAATATTGCCACCTTTCTTTACGATGATACTCAAAAGCCTCCATCCATAGGTTCTGTCAGTTGCTTTATCTGTACCGATCAAAATTGCGTGCAGCAGCCACCACAGCCTCCCAGACACTGTTCAAGAGGTGGCACTGTTTTCCCCCGCCTGTAGATCTCACATTTTAGGAGGGACCACAGGTTCTCTATGGGGTTCAGATCAGGTGAACAAGGGGCCATGTCATTATTTTTTCTTCTTTTAGCCCTTTACTGGCCAGCCACGCTGTGGAGTATTTGGATGCATGTGATGGAGCATTGTCCTGCATGAAAGTCATGTTTTTCTTGAACGATACCAAAGTCTTCTTGTACCACTTCTTAAAGAAGGCGTCTTCCAGAAACTGGCAGTAGGTGTGGGAGTTGAGCTTCACTCCATCCTCAACCCGAAAAGGTCCCACAAGTTCATCTTTGATGATACCAACCCATACCAGTCCCCCACCTCCACCTTGCTGGTGTCTGAGACGGAGTGGAGCTCTCTGCCCTTTACTGACCCAGCCTCGGGCCCATCCATCTGGCCCATCAAGAGTCACTCATTTCATCAGTCCATAAAACCTTAGAAAAATCAGTCTTAAGATATTTCTTGGTCCAGTCTTGAGGTTTTATCTTATGTTTCTTGTTCAGAGGTGGCCGTTATTCAGCCTTCATTACCTTGGCCATGTCCCTGAGTATCGCACACCTTGTGCTTTTTGATACTCCAGTAAAGTTGCAGCTCTGAAATATGGCAAAACTGGTGGCTAATGGCTTCTTGGCAGCTTCACGCTTGATTTTCCTCAATTCATGGGCAGTTATTTTGCGCCTTTTTTTTATTCAACACGCTTCTTGCGACTCTGTTGGCTATTAGCCATGAAACGCTTGATTGTTCGGTGATCACGCTTCAAAAGTTTGGCAATTTCCAGACTGCTGCCTCCCTCTGCAAGACATCTCACAATGCTTGACTTTTTAGAGTCCATCAAATCTCTCTTCTGACCCATTTTGCCAAAGGAAAGGAAGTTGCCTAATAATTAAGCACACCTTATACAGGGTGTTGATGTCATTAGACCAAACCCCTCCTCATTACAGAGATGCACCTCACCTGATTTACTTAATTGGTAGTTGGCTTTCAAGCCTATACAGCTTGGAGTAGGACAACATGTATAAAAAGGATGATGTGATCAAAATACTCGTTTGCCCAATAATTCTGCACACGGTGTATTTGCTTTGATTATTTGTACTTTGTATGACCCTAATGGTCTAGAGGGGCATCAACACATAAAGGCCACACTGGGCATCATTCAGCATAAGGTCAATCCTACATATGCCTATTTACAGTTCTGGATATAAAAAGAAAACTAGATAATATATTCAGACATAAAAATCTACAATATTCAAACTAAATAACTCAAATATCCAAGGGTGAATTATCCAACTTTATTAGGTTATTAAGTTTATTAGACCCTTAGTTCCCATAGAGATGAATGTGCTCAGTTTCCTATATGAGGTGGTTTACAAGCTCTGGTGTCCCTTTTTATTCTGAACAAAACAATTTTTTTTTAAATCTTTCGTTGGTGAAAAGCAAATGTCTGACAGAGAAGAACGTTCATGTTAAATCAGGAGCTACATCAATGAGCGAACATCCCCCCTGCTCTTACCACAGTCAGCATTACCTCAGGGAGGTGCAAGATCTAAACCAATATTACAAGACGATAAAAGCGTGCGCCTAATGCCGTCTTGTGTCTTTGTCACTATTAAATATTAAAGGAGTCATGAATAAATGTATACTTAGAGTGAGAGTGAGTAGAGCAAGCGTTTAAGGGCAAGCAGATGAAAGCACAGATAAGGAGCATGGCCAGAGGAACCTATTTACATAGGAGGAGGGGGACTGGGCTTTTATTTTACCCGTGTAACACTTTATTAGTAAAAAGAGGACAAATGCATTTGTTTGCGGTTATTTCTGCCCTCACAATAGTACGAGCCGCCGGGGTCTGCGCCGCAGAGAGTCCATTAGCATTTTAAACATGAAAGCGATCAATCTGCAGTTACATTTCCAGGAGACAAAGTGCTGACACACGTGACACTCTAAATCCTATTTACAGGGATGGAGTGGAGGGGCTGCCGGGGCCGCTATGCGAGATAAGGAAACCTGAATGATTTCAGAAACTAATTCAGCTGATGTGCTGCAGATAAGGGGGAGCAATAGCCACAGCACTCCAGATGCAGCCGAGCAGAGTCCAGCGTGAAATAGCAGTGTTTGACAGTCTACTAACCATGAACTAAGGGTTATGGGACAAAATCGCCTCTGCTACATCTGTGTATGGGATAATTATTTCTAAAGGGGAAAAATCTCTCATTGAGGAGAGGAACCAATAAATTGGTGGGTGTGAGGATTTACTTGCGATTCAGACCTCACTGCCTGTTTTGCATAAAGCAATGGCTTATGGGAAAAGAGCTGAGGAGCTCCACAGTGCACTCTATTGGATGTAGTTATCAGTTCACATGTAGCTTGCAGGAGCCTAGCAATGTGAAAGGGATTTGAGCCAGACCAGTTAAGTTCAACTATAGACAGCTGTTTCGGGGTATTTGCCCCTCATCAGTGCAGTGTAGAACTTACTGGTTGGCTGGGTGAGAGGCGAGAGTGGCTTCGAAAGGGGGAAAATCTCTCCTTGAGGTGAGGAACCAATAAATTGGTCGGTGTGAGGGTTTACTTGCCAATCAAACCTCACTAACTGTTTTGCATAAAGCAAAGGCTTATGGGATAATGATTGGAAGCGTAAACAAAGGGGTCATCAGTAGAAGACATAGGTTATCACAATGTAGGGTTAACCAAAATGGCGAGACCCGGCCATGATTATACCCAATCATAACACATCAGTTATAACAGATAGGAGAACAGTAGCTAAAGCGCAAATGACTAGTTGACCTCCATAAGACGGCGATACATACTGCACCTGGAAAGTTGGCCATTTTTAATAGGGCTCCATTCACACAAATAATTTAAGTCCCAAGAAAATGCCAGCACCGTCTCCAGCTTTATTAAAATATTAAAAACCTGCAACGTCAGTAATCATAGTGAAACTTAAGGACCATCATCAGAATAGGGCAGGGCACAACCAACGCGTTTCAGATCATGCTAGTCCTTAAAGAGTACCACCTCCAGTGTCGGACTGGGGTACCTCGGGCCCATAGGTGGAGTTTATTTTAGGGGCCCACCCTACAGCTACTGTAAATGACTGTACATGCCTCTTTTTCTATGCGTTTTTGCCTCTTCTGAGGATTTATATGCAATTAAAAAACAACTCCAGGTCTACCATGCTCAAGGGCTCAGGTCTACCATGCTCAATAGGTTTCCCCTAATCCCCTGTGGGCCAGTCTGAGCCTGACCACCATCACACAAACAATGATAGTAGATGAAATTACTTCTTAGACTTTTCTCTAATACACGTCATTAGCAAATCAGACACACAGGTTTCAGTTTCCCTTTCTTACCGGTGTGAACAGGTATCAATTCAATGTGAAGTTTTTTATCATCTAATTGTCCCCCTAGTAGAGGGGGTGTGAGCTTCTTCTCAGCAATTACCTGCTCCTGATTTATCTTTCCCATATAGCACAGGGGCTTGTGTTGCCTCCTACTGGGTTCAGTCTATAGACCAGCCATTGAGCTGTAAGTATGGCCTTGTTGTGCTGTAGAGATCATTATCTAGTATGATTCCTTCTATTGGCAGTACCAACTGTGCAGGGGGAGCTGAGGATATTGCAGAATGTACATGGTTAATCTGAGTCTCTCACTGCATATACACTGCAGTAGGAACAGCACAGTGACAGTGTGACAGGGTTTACCTGTTGCTTCCAGCCTCCTCCTCCATAGCACGAAGCATCCATATTACACTGCTGCTGGTGTCATACTAACCAGCACAGAAATAGCAGCCCAGAGTTTACCAGTGTATACGCACAATGTAGGCTCCCTGACTCTCCCTTTCACAGTGGACTCTCCCAGCTCAGAAGCAGTTGGTTTCAAGGAGCTGTCAACATAGTGATCAGGTGCTGACTTGGGCCGACTTCAGTCCTTTCTTAAAGGGCCAGCGCTTCTTTAAAAAAAGCTTTGATTTTCCTAATGAAGCATATTTAAGGAAGAGTTTGTATTTTAGTTTCCTGTTACTTCATGAGGTTCTCCTGGAGGCGACAGGTCTTTAAGTAACACAGTTACAGACCATCAACAGAGCAGGGAAAGGAAACAAACCGTGAATGCGTTTCAAACTACGCTAGTCCTTAAAGTAACAGACCATCAACAGAGTAAGAAAACATGCAACGCGTTACAGACTACGTTAGCCCTTAATTAAATGGGTGTTAAGGACTAGGATATTCTGAAACATGTTGGCTGTTTGTTTCTTTGCCCTACTCTGTTGAGGGTCTGCAAATTTATGATTACAGGCATGTTACATGGTTTTTAAAATTTTCTTGGAATAAAGCCGGAAAAAAAAAAAAAAAGATTCAGTATAACTTATACATTTCTGCAAATTTCTTGGCTTGGGAGTCCGGTGGGCGGTACTAATCATTGAGTGACAGCTATGTCTATTGTTGCTCATAAGAAGCACCGCCTATTGGACCCCTCAGCCCAAAATAGGTACAAATTTAAAAGAATTAACACATTCTATTGAAATTCTTCCTACAAAACTCTATCTCTCAGTCAGCTCAGCTCCTCCTGCTCTATAACAGATCAGACTTCATGTTCCTTGTGATGGGTTCCCATTATTGTCCTCTCTCTAGAGCAGTCCCTCAATGGGTGAGCAGGGAAGTCCCATCTCTAGGGCAACCAACACCCAGCAGAATAAATGGGCAGTTGACGCACCATCCATAGTTGTACAGTTGTGTCTGGTCCCGGGCTAAGCGGATATTGCCGTTTCTTTTTTTAAGATACTGCAGTGACAGGTTATTTTAGTAATTGGAGGGGGTGCCTGGAATAGAATGAGTATCCAATGTGATAATGAGAAACCTTATTGAATTGTCAGTTTGAGAACAATCTCCCAATCATTTTGATGCAATCACTTTTCATTGGTGCAGCTTTATATAGCAAATGAAACCAATAGCGCCATCTAGAGGCGATTTTATAAACGACAGTGTTTTCCCATAGCTATGACACAGCTCTACAAGACTATACGCCGAGCTGCACGCCTGTGAACTACAGTTATCATTGCACTGAAAAGACCCAGTGAAGCCTGAGCCAAGTCGGGCAACCAGGAACTGAAAGTTATCAAAGGGACTCTGGGCCTTGTATGTACCACAGCACAGGCACAAGAAGAACTGTCATGGGGGCACAACAGCATTGAGCCTCAACCTAGTGCTCTCCAACTGTTGCAAAAACTCTCAGCACGTGCTAACAGCCAGTGGTTGTCACAGGTTGGGGAATCAATGCACTACGGACCCTTGACTCATCACTAGAATTAGTTGGGGACTAACTACTATGCAGACTAGCAGGGGCTGCAGGGCTTTGTGGCTTCTCCCGCTAGAGCTACGCTACCATCCACTCACAACAGCAGGGACCGAAGCTGTTGAACGAAGGTGCCAGCTGTGACTAACATTGGGCACCTATCATGTATGAAGCGGGTTCAGCTCCTGAGTCCGGATCCATACCTGTGCCCCCTACTTGACAGAGGTATGCGCCCTAGGCGTTTGCCTACCTCTGCCTACCCATCCTCCCGGCTCTGCACAGTCCCATCCAAGTGAATGGCTGGCAGTTGGGTAGATGGGGGCACAGCCATGTATGGAAAAACAGCAAAAAAGCCGACCACTCTATGCTCAACCATGGACCCTTCATTCTCAGAAAATCTCAGAGATCCCATAAGTTGGCTCATCAAACATATCCTACCAATATGTCACCATATGGGTATACCCCTCCCTTTATCTGGAGAAAAAAAGGTTACAATCCCCCAGAAGGGAAAAGCGTTCTTCACTATGAGAAATGTAAATCTGTGGCATAGCCTCCTGAGGAGCTGGTCACAGCAGGAACAGGTGAGGGTTCAAGAAAGGCTTAGATGACCACTTACTACTAAATAATATTAGTACTTATGTGGCCATATAAAATATCTAGATCCAGTCTGATGGCAACTTTGAGATCAGGAGTGAAAGCTTATTTTAGGACAGGTTTGTTCTTGCCTTATGGGTTCCAAAGTCTTTATCAGTAGGGAAACGGAGCTTAAAAAATTCCCTATCCCCCTCTCTTCATCCTCATCTTTCCCCACCCCTGGTTGAACTTGATGGGCATCTGTCTTTTTTTTAACCGTTCCAACTATGGAAGTATGTGGTGAGATTTACCTAAACCTATAAAATGAATCACCCGAGCCACTGTCTGTAGGGTCAGTCAGTGTTCCTCTTGAGCGCACAGATGTGCAACCCCCGCCCCCCACCAGCCGACCTCGTGAAGTGACCCAGTCATTGCTTGTATTATCCTATCCCCTGTATTTACCTGTACGCAGCTCCATTTAGCTCTGGATGAACCACCCCTGGATCCATACTGGCCCAATGTGTCGCTGCGGTTAAGTGATCTTTATTAACACAGTTTTTCAGGCTGTCGGGAATACGACCTGTAAAAAAAAAAAAAGGGATCAAAATGTTGGCTATTAAAAAAAAAAAAAAAAAAAAAAAAAAAATTAATAATTTTTTTTTTTAATTAAAATATATCCCAGAAACAATCCAACAATCCAATGCAAGGCAACTTCGTGGGGAGCTTTTTTTTTTTTTTTTTGAAAGGGCCAAAATCTGAAATTATGATTACACTTAACCCCAACTTGACTGTTCATGGCAAGAAGAAGGAATTCAGACTGCACAAGTTCACAAGCTCCAGTGAAATGTTACTGTAAGTCGACACAATCTGCCTCATCCATATCACCACTTATTAAGCTTTAAAGCATTTCACTTTGCAATAGGTTTTCTAAAAAGTAAGAGGGGGGGGGGGAAGTACCCACACTATTCTATTTAACCACATGATTGTCTATTAGTCTGGACAGGGGAACACTTGGGGGTGAGGGGTTCCTTGTGCCTCAGAGTAATTTACGAGAAACCAAATGATTAAAATCTCTTTGCTGTCACAAGTAGGTGTATTCAAAGACTGCTGTATACATTACTGCGCAGTGAGTTCCCCCTAGTGGTGGCTGCAGGCGAGCAGTCTTTTCAACTTACTATATGGCAATGTGAAATGAAACAAGATATTGTACAAAGGTCCAACCCTTACAAAGAATTCTAGGCCTATTTTACTTAAATAGTACTAAATTATAGGTACATTTTCCTGTCCTAAACTACTTTCATTACCTCTGAACAATCCAGGAAATGAGAGGTAACCCTGGTTTATAACTTCATCTGCAAATTCCTGGTAGTCCCTGTAATGGGTGAAGAGGTGCAGTGTGCTTGGACACATGCTAAGCTTGGTCACCTACCTGTAATGGCTCGGCGGATCTCCCGGGCTGCCTCTTCCCTCATTTCTATGGATGCCTGTTCACTGTACCAAGCTGCGTGTGGTGTGCAGATGAGGTTGGGGGCATCTTTCAATGGACCTTGAGAAAAGCTGAAATCATAGAAAAAAATGTGACCTCTGGAAAATTCAGATTTTCCAAAACAAACAAGGCATTAAAGGGGTACTTCCATTCGAGACATTTGTGGCATATCAACAGACAACTCTGGCACCTGCACTATATTGAGAACAGGGGTCCCCTTACACCCAGTTTATCACATGGTTGCATGGACCGCTTAGGTGGCCCCACCTGCGTAGCTTTCCCTATTTTCTCTGATGAGAGTATAGCCGGGGCGCGTGTGCTGGGCTGAACTCAGAACTTCCATAGAAATAAATGGAGAGAGCAGGGCATGCGTGGCCACCCCTCTGCTCTTTACAGCTGCAACACTGACTAATATGGGGGTTTAGGGCTCACTGCAGATCCCAGATGTGGAACCCACACTGATCAGATATTCAGGTCATAAATGAGATTGGAATACCCATTTGAATGCTAATTCTACCCTTAGGCCTGTTCTTGAACGCTACAGTCACATGGTCCAGTCGCCATATAGGGATGAAATGGCGTCTACCTCTATGCAGTCATTGAAATAGTTACGTCCAGTTATAGCTACTGGTCATCATAGTCATATGTATTTATTTAGAATGAAAAAAAAAAATCGGATTAATACTGCAGACTAAGATGGAGGCTGCATGATGTGGCTGCTGATAGGCTAATACCTTGCTTCCCCAAAAAGACGACCGGGTTTTATATTAATTTTTGGTCCTAAAGACGCACTCGGTCTTATTTTAAGGGAAACAGGGTATCAGCCATTTAAGGCAGTCTGGTTGCTAGGGATATGCTTTATACAGTCCACGTATTGGGTGGTCAGGCAATACACCCCTACCAACCAGGATGAATGACCATATAACCACATGGAATACAAGCATAGTACCTGAAAGGTTCAGATTCATGGACGTCTAACGCGGCTCCTCGTATCCTCCCCTCCTTCAAAGCTTGTGCTAGCGCCTTCTCGTCCACCAAGCCGCCTCGGGCTGTGTTTACCAGGAACGCTCCTTGCCTCATCTGTTAAAGAGATCCAGAGTCCAGAAACCTCAGGAACCGTCATCAAACCAGAACCTTCTTATATATAATGAGTCAGTGCTGATGTTCTGATCTTCCACACTAGCAGGGCCAATGAGGGACACAGGTTTAGAAGCAGGGCCAAGATCTGAGCACTGTGTAGCAGTATTCACTTGGGTGCAGTGTGGCACATGATAGTGTATTATTTCTGAAAAAGTATAGTGGAGATGTAATCAAGGCTGTGGGCTATGGAAACAGTATTACAGGTGGCCCTTCCCACTATAGTGGGACACTGTCAAACTGGGATCCCTAGGTCCCCCCGGTAGAGCTGGTTTCAGGGCCCCACCACCAGTACAGCTGGTTTCAGGGCCCCACCACCAGTACAGCAGGTTTCAGGGCCCCACCACCAGTACAGCAGATTTCAGGGCCCCACCACCAGTACAGCAGATTTCAGGGCCCCACCACCAGTACAGCTGGATTCAGGGCCCCACCCTACAGCTACTGAAATTATGGGGACCTGAAATTATGACAGCCCTTTACTATGCCATAGTTTCATGCAGATGAGTGCTGGGTTGGAGCAAGCAGGGTAAGTAATGCTAACAGCACATGAACAAGGAGAATGCATGGATGGGCCCAAGGTGGGGGGAGGGGCAACTTAAAATGTCAATATCTGGTTTGCGGGTAGCACAGCCTCTGGCATCAGTAACTGTGTAGGGGTCTGGAAGCATTGCTCTTGCCCCTAGTAGCTGGGGTGAACTATCGCCAAAACCAGTAATCAGGAATAGTGAGAACACTGCCAGGAATTGGAGAGGGTAGAAGCACTGGTTTCAATCCCTAGGGATGGTGGGTGCACTGGCATCAATCCCTAGGGATGGTGGGTGCACTGGCATCAATCCCTAGGGATGGTGGGTGCACTGGTATCAATCCCTAGGGATGGTGGGTGCACTGGTATCAATCCCTAGGGATGGTGGGTGCACTGGTATCAATCCCTAGGGATGGTGGGTGCACTGGTATCAATCCCTAGGGATGGTGGGTGCACTGGCATCAATCCCTAGGGATGGTGGGTGCACTGGCCTCAATCACTAGGCATGGTGGATCCACTGCTGCTAATGCCAGTAATTGGGAAGGGTGTCTGTAGCATTGTAGTCAGGACATCTAATGGAGAAAGGATTGGAAAATTGCTGCGGGTACCGATAATGGGAAGAGGCGATTAAAAAGTCTGTGAAAGTGCCTGCGCCTCTTTCCCTATCTTTAAAGTAGAAACATAGGAGTCTGACTAATCAGGCAATTCTAGTACAGTGCAGATACAAAACTGTTGCACAAGCTCAGACGAAGAGTCCATAAAACACCCAGACTTCAACAGAAAAACCAGCAGAATTTTGAATGTAGCTCTGGAAGCGACTTGTGCCTTTAACAAGACTGTAGATAAAATTCTTCACTACACGTCAAGTAAGATCACAGACCGCAATAAACAATATGTGATCTGCTAAAAGATTACAAAACCCTCATGAAACATACTGCTGCCCGCCATCTTTATTCAGAATATCCCAATGCAAAACTACAGCTTGTGACCACTTGAGGGTGCAAGACAGCCATCAGAAACCCGAGCTAAAAGATACGGAAAGTGCAGATAGTCAGAGAAATACAAATATGTCAATGAACGCGTCTTCTCGGAATAAAAAAACA
>JAODAL010024646.1:0-60162 GCA_025379985.1 Phyllomedusa bahiana | reverse complement strand
TTTTTTTGTTTTAGCTCTCCTTTATGACCTTTGTTTACACTCGTCTCCGGGGGATACACCAGGGTGAGAGCCCCTTTAATCCTGGCGCACATGCCAATACACCTCCCCTCTCGGCACACTGATGTTTAACCCCCAGGTGCGGCCCATTCTCCCCCCCTCGACAATTTAGTTTTATCAAACAGTGCAAATAAATAAAAAAAAACCCAAGAGGTCTCATTGAAAAAGAGGAAAAGAACCACAGTTTTTTTTACCTGAGGGTTTTGAACCTGGGACCCTTTTGCTGGGGGAAAAGCTTTCCCTCCCCTACTCACAATGCTTTAAACAAAACCCTTTTCTTTGCTAGGAGGGGAAAGGCTGTGATGTCATCCTGCGGGGGTCACATATATGCAATTCAAACAAATACCCGGGCCCCCCTTCTGACACACAGACGAAGGGCTGGATCAGGTGGGAATGAGACATGCAAAACCCCTTAATACAAGTATCAATCAAGACTCACCATTCAATCCTCGCAGAGCTGGGTGCGGTCATACGGGTTCTGACATTTTTTTTTTCATTTAAAAAGGTTTTTGGGTTTTTATAAAAAAAACAGTGCAAATTTCTGAAAATTTACTAAAAAAAACCCTTGTTTCAGTTGCATTTTTTTCAAGATTCGCGCTGCCATTGGAATAAGAACTTTTTGTTAATGCCCCGAGGGACAAACCTGTACACAACACCTGCCTTGCATCCATCAGACAAGCTCTGTGACAAAAAATGTCAGCAGCAGCCTCACTCCTTGGGGGTGGGACAATGTATCAGGCTGTTTAGACATAATATTTTCTAATCAATGCAGACAGATAATATGTTTTTTACAGCGCTTTTAAATACGTAGGAACGTTTACGACGTACAGAAAAAAGGACCCCAATCCGTATTTAACAATGTTCAAGTGTGCAGGGCTGCCTTCAACTCTATTCACCATTTCAGGGCCCCCCTACACCAAATCCAATGGGGCCCCCCCCCATTTTCAGTTCCATTTTTTAACATAGGGGCCCCTTTTTTATTAGGGCCCCAGACAGGATAAATGCCCTAGGGGGCCCCTGCAAGTGTGATTACATGATTTCAATGTAAAATACATTCATCATGAAGATACGTATTTTACATACATTTTACATAAAAGGATGCGTTCAAAGGATGTTTATGTCAATTCTTGATCCGTTTAACGCACTGAAAAGCCCATAGAAACGAAGGGATAATTTCTGCATCCAGAAACGTATCCAAATACTATCACACTTTGGGGCTTTTTGATGCGTTTTATCAATACGTTTTAGTGCAAAAACTTACCAAACGCCACTGGCATTTCCTTATTTGTGCAAGACACGCCTCTTTGGAAATTTAATGGTAACACCCACCTGACTGATCGGAGTTGTATTTGTTTCGGGGTCTGGCTGGGGTCTGTATTAGTTAGGAGGTCTGTCTGGGTCTGTATTAGTTTAGGAGGTCTGTCTGGGGACTGTATTAGATTAGTAGTCTGGTCTGGGGTTCGTGTATTAGTTTAGTGAGTTCTGGTCTGGTGTCCTGTATTAGCTTAGGAGGTCGGTTCTGGATCTGTTATTAGATTAGGAGGTCCTGGTCTGGGGGCTGTATTAGTTTAGGAGGTCTGGTCTGGGGGCTGTATTAGTATAGGAGGTCTGGTCTCGGGGCTGTATTAGATTAGGAGGTCTGGTCTGTGTCTGTATTATTTAGATGGTATGGACTGGGGTCTGTATTAGTAGCAGATCTGGTCTGGAGTCTGTATTAGATTAGAAGGGTCTGGGTCCGGGATCTGGGTATTAGATTAGAGACTGGTCTGGGGTCTGTATTATGTTGGGAGTCCTGTCTGGGGTCTGTATTCGTTTCAGTACGTCTGGTCTGGGGTCTGTATTAGTTTAGGAGGTCTGGTCTGGGGTCTGTATTAGATTAGGAGGTCTGGTCTGGAGTCTGTATTAGTTTAGTAGGTCTGGTCTGGGGTCTGTATTAGATTAGGAGGTCTGGTCTGGGGTCTGTATTAGTTTAGGAGGTCTGGTCTGGGGTCTGTATTAGTTTAGGAGATCAGGTCTGGAGTCTGTATTAGTTTAGTAGGTCTGTCTGGTCTGTATTAAGTTTAGGAGTCCTGGTCTGGGGTCTGTTATTAGTTTAGGAAGGTCTGTTCTGGAGTCTGTTATTAGTTTCGGATGTCTGTCTGGGGTCTGTATAGATTAGGAGTGGGTCTGGTCCTGGGGTCTGTATTAGTTTAGGAGGTCTGTTCTGGAGTCTGTATTAGTTTAGGAAGGTCTGATTCTGGGGTCTGTATTAGTAATGGTGGTCTGGTCTGGTGTCTGTATTAGTTTAGTAGGTCCTGGTTATGGGGTCTTATTCTATTATAGTCTGGTCTGGGGTCTGTATTAGTATAGTGAGGTCTGGTCAGGAGTCCTTGTATTAAGTTTTAGTACGTCTGGTCCTGGTGTCTGTAATTAGATTACGGGGTCTGGTTCTGGGATCTGTATTAGATTAGGAGGTCTGGTCTAGGATCTGTATTAGATTAGGGGGTCTGGTCTGGAGTCTGTATTAGTTTAGGAGGTCTGGTCTGTTCATGTAATTAGTTTAGGAGGGCTGATTTCTGGGGTCTGAATTAGTTTATGAGGTCCTGGTCTGGGGGCTGTATTAGTTTTGGTTGTCTTGTCTGGGGGCTGTATTAGATTTAGGGGTCTGTCTGGTCTGTATTAGATTAGAGGTCAGTCTGGAGTCTGTATTAGATTAGGAGGTCTGGTCTGGGATCTGTATTAGATTAGGAGGTCTGGTCTGGGATCTGTATTAGTTTAGTAGGTCTGTCTGGATCTGTAGTTAGTTTAAGAAGGTCTGGTCTGGGTATGTATTATTTTAGGAAAAGGTCTGGGGTCTGGGTTGGTTGGGGGTCTGTTTGTATTTTTTGGGTTTTTGGGGTATTTAGTGAAAGGGGTCTGGTTGGGTTGTTAAGTATGGGGGGTTTGGTTTGGGGTATTGTGTAGGGTTGGTTGGTGTCGTTAAAGAAATGGGGGTTGGGTTTGGGTTGGTAGGGTTTGGGTTGGGGGTTGTATAGTTGGTGTCGGGTTTTGGGGGTTTTGTACGGGTTGGGTCTGGGTTGTTTTTGTAAGGGGGTTGGTTTGGGGTTTTATTTTGGGGTCTGGTTGGGGTTTAAATTAGGGTTTGGTTTGGGGTTTTTAGTGTGGGGTTTGGGTTTGGGGTCTTATAAGTAAAGGGTGTCTGGTTTGGGGTTTTAAAGGGTAGGGGTTGGTCTGGGGTTGTATTGTTTGGGGGTTGTTTTGGGGTATTATGTTGGGGTCTGGTTGGGGTTGTTTTGTTTCCGGGGGTTTAGGTCGGGTCGGGTTTTTGGTTGGGGGTTTTGGGGGGTTTTTTGGGGTTTTATTAGTGTGGGGTTTGGTCTGGGTTGATTATAATGGTTTTGGTTTTGGGGGTATTGTGACAGGGTCTGGTCTGGGGTTGTTTGAATGGTGGTTGGTTTGGGGTAAGTGTAAGGGGGTTGGTTGGTGTTGTTAGTAATGGGGTTGGTTTGGATTGGGTGTCGGGTTGGTCGGGTTTTGTTTTAGAATGGGGGTTTGGGTTTTGGGGGTATTGTGTAAGGGGTTTGGGTTGGGGTTGTTTTAGTAATGGGGGGTTGGGGTTTGGGGGTATTTTTAAAGGGTTTGGGTTGGTTTTGGGTTTAAGAATGGTGGTCGGTTTGGGGTTTATGTGGGGGGTTGGTCGGGGGTTGTTTTTGGGGGTTTTGGGGTTTTATGTGGGGTTGATTTGGGTTTGGAAATGGTTTTTGGGTTTTAGTGAAAGAGGTCTGGTTGGGTGTCTGTAAAATTTTGGGGGTTGGTTTGGGGTATTAGTGTAGGGTTGGTCTGGGTTGATAATATGGTGGTTGGTTTGGGGGTTTAGTGTAAGGGTTGGGTTTGGTGTCTGTTTAGTGTAGGGGTTGGTTGGGGTCGTTTTGAAGGTTTTCGGGTTTTGGGTTATTGTTAGGGGTTGGGTTTGTTTGTATTAGGTAGGGGTTGGTCTGGGGTCGTTTAGTAATGGGGGTTTTGGTTTTGGGGGGTTTAAATTTTCGGGTTGTTGGGGTTGTTTGGGGTAGGGGTCGGTTGGGGTTGAAAATTTAAGGTTTTTTTGGGTTTTGGGGAAATTGTTTTTGGGGGGTTTGGGGGTTTATTGAAAATGGGGGTCGGGTTTGGGTATTGTGTGGGCGGGTTTGGGGGTCTGTTTTAGGGTTTGGTTTGGTTTGGGGTATTGTTTTCGGGTTGGGTTTTGGGGTTTTATTGTTAGGGTGGTTTTCTGTTTGGGTTTGTGTAAGGGGGGCTTTTTTTGATAAAAATGGTGTTGGGGGTTTTAAAATGTTCGGGGGTTTTTTTGGTGTTTTTTTTTGGGGAAAGGGGTTTTTTTGGGGTCTGTAAGTAAGGGGTTTGGTTTTGGGTTTTTGTGTAGGTTGTCGGGTCTGTTTATTTGGTTGGTTTTGGGGGTTTTTGTGTTTGGGGGTTTGGTTGGGGTTTAAATTAGTTTGGGGTTTTGGGGTTTGGGGATTAATGTACGGGGGTTGGTGGTTCTTATTTGTTCGGGTCGGCGGTTTTGTATTTGTTAGGGTGGTTTTGGGGGTTTTTTTTTTTAAAAAAGGGTGGCGGTTTTATTTAAGGTACGGGGTTGGGGTTTTGGGGCTTTTTAAAAGGTTTGGGGGGGTTTAGTGTTCAGGCGGTTTTGGGTCGGATTTAGTAATGGTTTGGGGGTTGGGGTATTAGTGTACAAGGGGTTTGGGTTGGCGTTTTTATTCCCGGGGTTGGTTTTTGTTGTATAGTTTGTTTCCGGGAGCTTTTAGGGGTTTTGGGGGGTTTTGGGGTTTATGAGGGGTCTGGTTGGGGGCGAATTAAAAATGGTGGGGGGGGGTATTAGGTACATTTTTTTGGGGGTTTTTGTTTGGGGGGGGTTTGGGGTATATGAGGGGGGGTTTTGGGGGTTTGAGTTAGGGGTTTTGGGGTTTGTTTTAGGGGTTGGTTTTGGGGTTGTATTTGGTGTTGGGGTTTGGGGTTTAGTGTAGGGGTTGGTCTGGGGTCTTTTTTTAAAAAAGGGTCTGGTTTGGGGTATTTGTGTTCGGGGTCTGGTCTGGGTCTGATTGTTAAATGGGGGTTTGGGTTTGGGGTATTAGGAAAAGGGGGGTTCTGGTTGGGGTTGTTTTGAAATGGGGGGTTGTTTGGGGTATTGTGTGTTTTGGGTCTGTTTAAAAAAGTAATGGTGTTGGGTTTTTGGGGGTATTTTTGTTCGGGGCTGGTTGGGGTCTTATTAGTAATGGGGGGTCGGGTTTGGGGGTATTATTTTGAGTTCTGGTGTCTGTTTTATTAAAGGGTGTTTGGTTTTGGGGGGTTATTGGTAGGGGTTGGTTGGGGGTCTTTATATAATGGGGTTTTTGGGGATTAGTTTTGGGGGGTTGGGGTTTTTTTTGAAATGGGGTTGGGTTTGGGGGGTATTAGTTTGGGTCTGGGGGGTTGTTTTTGGGTATTGGATTTGGTTTGGGGTTTTTGTGAAAGGGTTGGGTCTGGGTTTTTAGTAATGGGGGTTGGTTTGGGAAAAGTGTGGGGGGTTGGTTGGGGTTGATTAGTTGGGGTTGGTTGGGGTTTGGGGATAGGTATGGTTGGGTTTGGGGGTTTGGGGTTAGTTAGGGGTTGGTTTGGGGGTTTTATTGGGGTTAGGGGGTCGGGTTGGGGGTTTGTAAGGTTGGGGTTGTTGGGGTTGTTTTTTTTAGGGGTTGGGTTTTGGGTTTTAGTGAAAGGGGTTTTGGTTGGGGGTTTGTATTGAAAATGGTTTTTTTGTTGGGGGATTGTGTAGGGGGTCTGGTTGGGGTCTTGTTTGTTGGTGGTTGGTTTGGGGTTTTTAGTTTTGGGTCTGGTTGGTGTTGTATTATTTTGGGGTCGGTTGGGGTATTAGGTTTTGGGGTGTGTCGGGGGTCTGTTTAGGTTGGTGGTCTGGTTTGGGTTTTAGTTTTTAGGGGTTTGTTGGGGTCATTAGAAATTTGGTGTTGGTTTGGGGGGTTGTTTGTGTACGGGGTTTTGTTGGGGTTGTTTTTGTGGGGGGTTTGGGTTGGGGTTGTTTAGGATGGGGGTTGGGTTTGGGGTATTAGTGTACGGGGTCTGGTCTGGTGTCTGTTTAGTTTGGGGGTTGTTTAGGTCTGTATTTGTATGGTGTTGGGTTGGGGTTTGTGTTGGGGGTCGGGTTTGGGGTTTGTATTATGTGTGGTCTGGTTTGGGGGTTTTCTGTGGGTTTCTGGGTTTTTGGGTGTCGTTTTAAAAGGTGGTCTGGTTTGGGGGTTTTAGTGTAGGGGGTTTGGGTTGGGGCTGTTTTGTAATGGGGTTGGGGTTGGGGGGTATTAGTGAAAAAAAAAAATTTTTTTTAAAAAAAAAAAAAAAAAAAAAAATTTTTTTTTTAAAAAGGCTTGGTTGGGGTTTTTTTTAGAATGGTGTTTGGGTTTGGGGTTTGTTTTTGGGGTTGGGTTTGGGGGTCTTTTTTTTATGGGGGTCTTTTTGGGGGTTTATTGTTTTGGTCTGTTGGGTTTTTTTAAAAGTAATGGTGGTCTGGTTTGGGGTATTAGTGTACGGGGTCTGGTTTGGGGTATGTATTAGTGAAAGGGGGTTGATCTGGGTCTGAAATTATTTGTATGGGGTTTAAATCTGGGGTCTGTATAAGTAATGGTGGTCTGGTTTGGGGTATTAGTGTAAGAGGTCTGGTCTGGTGTCTGTATAAGTAATGGTGGTCTGGTTTGGGGTATTAGTGTACGGGGTCTGGTCTGGGGTCTGTATTAGTAATGGTGGTCTGGTTTGGGGTATTAGTGTAAGAGGTCTGGTCTTCGGGTGTCTGAAATTTTTGTGTAGGGGGTTGGTCGGGGGTTTTGTATTTAAGGGTTTTTTTGGGGTTTTGGTTATTATTTGTAGGGGGTTTGGTTTTCTGGTGTTGTTTGTGTAGGGGGTTTCTGGTTGGGGGGGTTATTGGTAATGGTGGGTTGGGTTTTGGGGTATTAATGTACGGGGTCTGGTCTGGGGTCTGTATTAGTGTACGGGGTTGGTTTTGGGGTCTGAAATTAGAAAAGGTTTTGTCGGGTTTTGGGGAAAATTAGTGTACGGGGTCTGGTCTGGGGTCTGTATTAGTAATGGTGGTCTGGTTTGGGGTATTAGTGTACGGGGTCTGGTCTGGGGTCTGTATTAGTAATGGTGGTCTGGTTTGGGGTATTAGTGTACGGCAGGGGTGGGCAATTAATTTTCCCATCGGGCCGCATGAAAAAGTGCGATGCTTTCGGGGGCCGATAAAAAAAACATAGGGGTGATCGGGGAAAAAAATTGGGGTTTTTTTGGGGGGTTTATTTTTGTGGAAAATTAGGGGGGGATTTTTATATTTTTCCCTTATTTCAGGGGTACACATTTAAGGGCAGGTTTATACAGTTTATCCTCAGAAAGGTAGGTTTGTAAAATGTTTTGTCCCCTCAGTCAGTCGGGGTATATACAGCCCCTCAGTCAGTCAGGTATTTTGATTGGGTTTCCCCGGGCAGGTATTTAGATAGTTTAAACTTCCACGGCCCAGGTTTATAGATAGTTATAGCTCCACCCCCAGGCAGGTATTTAGATAAGCTCCCCACGGCAGGTATATAGATAGGTTCAGTCCCTCGGGCCGGGGTTATGGGATAGGTACAGCTCCCCACAGGCGGGAATATAGTGGGTTTAAAAACCCCCCCAAACAGGCGGAATTTAGATGGGTTTCGGGCTTCCCACAGGCAGGTATATGATAGGTACAGCTCCCCAAGGCAGGAAAATAGTAGGTACAGCTCCCACAGGAGGTTTTTAGATACAGCTCCCCAAAGGCTGGAATATGAGGGTTTACAGCTCCCCCGGCGGGAAAATTTAGTTTAGGGTTTCCCCAAACAGGGGTTTATATAGATAGGGTTCCCACGGCTTTTATATAGTTTGGGGTTTCCCACAGGCAGGATATAAAATTGGGCTTCCCAAGGCAGGGTATTTAGATAGGGCTTCCCACAGGCGGGAATTTTTATAGAAGGGTTCCCCCAGGGGTATATAAAATAGGGCTTTCCAGGCAGGTATATAGTTTGGGCTTCCCACAGGAGGTATATAGATAGGGTTTCCCAAAAGGAAGGCATTAGATAGGGCTTCCCAAGGAGGTATATTGTTTGGGCTTCCCACAGGAAGGTTTTATAGTTTTAGGACCAAAATAACAAACACTGATAATCCCCTTGGCTTCCCTGTTTCCCCGGGCCCGAGCGCGTCATCTTCTATCCGAGGGGTTCCCCGGGGGTTTGGGCGTTTTGTTTTTTTTTCCCGCCAGCGCCGGGACGCTCCTCCGTCGCCCGGGGGCCGCACAGTTATTACTTGTGGGCGCCCAGGAGAGGGCCGGGGCCGGGGGTGGTGGATTTTTCACCTTTTTCACCAGTAATAGTAGCCGGGACGGCCCGCGGCAAACCTTTCTCAGAAATTTACCGGCCGCGGGGGCCCGTCGGGCGCTATATTAGCAGACCTGGGCAGGGTTTAGGGCCGGGGGCCCGCATCGAGGGAGTGGGGGGCCGTATTTTTTTGCCCAGGTCTGGTGTACGGGGTCTGGTCTGGGGTCTGTATAAGTAAAAGGGGACCCTGGTTTGGGAAATTAGTGTACAAAGGTTGGTCGGGGGGTCTTTTTTTAAGTAATGGTATATTCTGGTTTGGGGGGTTTATGTACGGGGTTTTTCTGGGGTCTGTATTAGTAATGGTGGTCTGGTTTGGGGTATTAGTGTACGGGGTCTGGTCTGGGGTCTGTATTAGTAATGGTGGTCTGGTTTGGGGTATTAGTGTACGGGGTCTGGTCTGGTGTCTGTATTAGTTATGGGGGTCTGGTCTATGGTCTGTATTAGTAATGGTGATCTGGTTTGGGGTATTAGTGTACGGGGTCTGGTCTGGTGTCTGTATTAGTGTACGGGGTCTGGTCTGGTGTCTGTATTAGTGTACGGGGTCTGGTCTGGGGTCTGTATTAGTAATGGTGGTCTGGTTTGGGGTATTAGTGTACGGGGTCTGGTCTGGTGTCTGTATTAGTGTACGGGGTCTGGTCTGGGGTCTGTATTAGTAATGGTGGTCTGGTTTGGGGTATTAGTGTACGGGGTCTGGTCTGGGGTCTGTATTAGTAATGGGGGTTTCTGTTTTTGGGGTTTTTTAATTTTGGGGGTTTCGGGTTTGGGGTCGGGTATTAGTTAGGGTGGTTGGTTTGGGGTAAGTGAAACAGGGTCGGGTTTCGGTGTCTGTATAAGTAATGGTGGTCTGGTTTGGGGTATTAGTGTACGGGGTCTGGTCTGGTGTCTGTATTAGTGTACAGGGTTTTGGGTTTCGGGGGTTGATTGGGTTTTGGGGGTTTGGGTTTTGGGGGGTTTTTTGTGTAGGGTTTTTGGGGGTCTGGGGTCTGTATTAGTAATGGTGGTCTGGTTTGGGGTATTAGTGTAAGAGGTCTGGTCTGGGGTCTGTATTAGTAATGGTGGTCTGGTTTGGGGTATTAGTGTACGGGGTCTGGTCTGGGGTCTGTATTAGTAATGGTGGTCTGGTTTGGGGTATTAGTGTAAGAGGTCTGGTCTGGTGTCTGTATAAGTAATGGTGGTCTGGTTTGGGGTATTTAAATTACGGGGGTCTGGTTTTGGGTGTTGTTTTATTAATGGTGATCGGGTTTGGGGGGGTTTTTTGTGTAAGGGGGCGGGTTTCGGGGGGTCTGTATAATAATGGTGGTTTTGGTTTTTGGGTTTTTTGTAGGGGGTTGGGTTTTGGGGGGTATTTGTGTAAGAGGTCTGGTCTGGGGTCTGAAAAAAAGGGAAATTGGTGGTCTTTTTTGGGGGTTTTTGGTTTTAGGGGGTCGGGTTTTGGGGGGTATTTGTGTAAGAGGTCTGGTCTGGGGTCTGTATTAGTAATGGTGATCTGGTTTGGGGTATTAGTGTACGGGGGTTGTTCGGGGGTCGTATTAGAAAATGGGGGGTTTGGGGTTTGGGTTTTAGGTAGGGGTTTCTGGTTTGGGGTATTAGTGTACGGGGTCTGGTCTGGGGTCTGTATTAGTTATGGTGGTTTGGTTTGGGGTATTTAGGTAGGGGGTTCTGGTCGGGGGTTTTCTGTTTTAGTAAGGGTTTGGTCGGGTTTTAGGGTCTGTATTTGTTGAGGGTTTGATTGATATGTGTTTTGGTGTACGGGTTTAAAATTGGGTGTCGTTTAATGTACTGGGTTTGGTCTGAGTCTGTATTAGTTAAGGTGGTCTGGTTTGGGGTCTGTATTTGTTCACAGTGTCTGACCTGGTGTCTGTGTATAGGGTCTGTTTTTGGGTCTGTGTTATCGTGTAATGAAAGTACTTGTCTATTAACATGGATTGCAGTGCAGCGCTCCACCACCAACCTCTTAAAGGAACTGTCTTTGATCCATATGTTGAAATATATTGTGTACATTTCATAATGCTCCATTTCTATTAAAACTGGGGAATGTTTACATACATCAAACACTCCGCCTGCGCCCGGCACCACATCCTACAGAAGCTTATCAGAGCCGTTCCATGGTGCCGGACAAGTGGGGACGAATATCAGCAGCAAACTTGATGGAAATGTATCTGTATGCTTATTTACATTGTTTTCATAGAGATTGATGAGTTCTATGGAGGACGGCGAATCGCTACGGCAACAAATGATACACAATTGTATTGGTTTACGCAAGTACAAGCCTGGACAGGGAAGAAGGAATGAAGGGACCACACACTTCTCTTTCATGCTGATATCTCAGACAGGGCTGACATAAGTAATTTGGGGGCCCATAGAGCCTAAGCATCTGGCCCCTCCATCTAGTACTAGTTCCAATTTTGCACCATATCTGGGGGCCCCATAGAGCCTAAGCATCTATTACTTGTTCCAATTTTACACCATATCAGTTGGCCCCTTGTTTGTAAAATTTGGTTAGGGCCCCGTCAAAAGCACTGCCAATACTGCCCTGATGGCACCTCTGACCACAGGCAAGAAAATCCTGCTTCTCTCCAGGGGCAGTGAGGACGTAACCAAAACGGTTGATTGCAAAGGGTAATTTACGAGCAGTATTGCTCAGATCTGTCCCTGGCACTAGACCCAATGAAATTGTGATAACAAAAATGGTTTGGGATTTGGGAATTTTTTCACCTTAACCGTAAACCTGATTGTAACCATCACCCTAAATTGGGATTAGAGGAGTTTTACCATGAAGTAAAATTGAAACATTTTCACCATTCATCATTATTAAAAATTCTGTATCATTTGTGTTTTAGCTCCTCCCTTAGTGATCCATAGTGTACAGCTCGTCAATAGGGGATCCAACCAGTAACGCGAGCTCCTCAATCCTGGCTGCACATGCTCAGACATCTGCTCTCCTCACAGGCAGCTACTGTCAGTCTATTTCCTGCTTAGTAATCACACACACTCACTGCTGAGCAAGTGTTCAACCCCAGGTGCTGTCATTCTACTCCTGTCCTCTGTACTCCTTAGTAATCACACACACTCACTGCTGAGCGAGTGTTCAACCCCAGGTGCTGTCATTCTACTCCTGTCCTCTGAAATCCTTAATAATCACACACACTCACTGCTGAATGAGTGCTCAACTTCAGGTGTTGTCATTCTACTCTCATCATCTGTGCTAATTAGTAATCACACACACTAACTGCTAAGTGAGTGTTCAACCTCAGGTGCTGTCATTCTACTACCATCCTATGTACTGTTTAGTAATCAAATACTCTCACTGCTGATCAAGTGTTCAACCCCAGGTGCTGTCATTCTACTCTCATCCTTTGTACTCTGTAGTAATCACACACACTCACTGCTGAGCAAGTGTTCAACCCCAGGTGCTGTCATTCTACTCCCGTCCTCTGTACTCCTTAGTAATCACACACACTGTCTTCAGAGCGAGTGTCAACCCCAGGAGCTGTCATTCTACTCCCATCCTCTGTGCTCCTTAGTAATCACACACACTCACTGCTGAGCGAGTGTTCAACCCCAGGTGCTGTCATTCCACTCCCGTCCTCTGTACTCCTTAGTAATTAGTCAAACAGTGAAGATAAATAAAAGGAAACCTCAATCAAGTATGTGCACTGAGACAAAAAAATCCATATTTGGTCCCTGCAGGGATTTGATCCAAGGACCTCTATGCTGAAAGGCAGAAGTGCTAACCACTCAGCAACATTGTAGCTACTCACAGTTCCATATATAAAAAAAAGTTTTTTTTAGAGGATTGAGTGAGCACATAGCGGGAAAAGGCATGGTGATGTCAGCCTGCTGTTTCACATGATGTGCAATTCAAACAAATCACACACACCCCCTTTTGAGCACACAGAGCTGAAGCAGGACAAGTAAGGCATGAAATGTCTTTGTGCTAAAACCTCTTTAAAAGTTTTCTTACTGGTTTTGAATGCCCTATCTTCCCCACTCTTTGGCGCTTACTTTTCTTCGGCAACATCGCCTCTAGTCTAACGTCATTTAAAGAGAACCTGTCACATTTATTGCCCCCCCCTGGCTGAGGACAAAACAAGCCAGTGTTAGAACTGCTGTTTCCAGCAATGTGGCACTTATTCTTTAAGATTATGGAGATTTAGTGTTTTTAATGCTCAAATCTGCATTTTTAAGCCAGAAGAGTCATTCGAAGAGTCATTCAAAGAGTCAGTTTTTTTCAAACCCCGCCCATCTGAGGATAGCCCCGCCCACCTCAACTGACAAACCTATTACTTTGAATAGGTAGAAACATGTGAATAACTGTCAGTGGGCGGAGCTAGCCTTTGGTGGGTGGAGCTAAAACCTGCTCATGAATAAGATTTGAGGGGTAAATGCTCTAAAACTCCAGCATCTTACAGAATAAGGGACACAGCGCTGGGAACAGCAGGTCTGACACTGGCTTGTGCTGCCCTCAGCAAGGGGGGCATAATCTATGTGACAGGTTCCCTTTAATGCCCCATGGATGACGGGTATGGCTAGGTTCAGATTTGCATCAGAGTTTGTTTTGCCGACCCTTCAGCCGATGATCCTGAAACAAAAAATGATGTAACAAATAGCGCAGAAAGTAGCGTTATTTTTTCTGTTAAAATGACTGACACCACGCCGAAAACCCAACGAACCCCATTGTAGTCAGTAGGGTCCATTGAAAGCCATTGGTGTCAATCATTTAACAGATCTGGATTATTATTACTTTGAGCGCATGCCTTGCTGATGAAGCCGTTCTGAAAAGCGGCGTCATAATTTTCTCTAATTTAATCCATTAAAAACCAGTTCAAACTCCCCTAACCACAATTTAGGGTCATGGTGATGGTGCATTGCTCTGTGAATATCACCAAAAATCAATTTGGGTCGACCCAGATTGAAGCGCAGCACTGTCTATTATCTGTCAGGCCGCTGAGGGGCAGTAAGGAGCCACACAATGGACTCAGCTCTTCCCCCCTGTACTCGGCCCAAATTCACTGGTTGTTTTACCTTCTGGTTGGACGAGCGCGGCTTAAACCCCTCCATCTCTTTCATTTGAGCCTCATTGTTCGGGCATGCAGCTGCAGAGAAATGTAACTCACAGGTTCTCTTTAAGGCAGCAGGCGAAGCCTCAGCCAGACGCGCCAGTTCTTATGATATTCCAGGCAAGGTGTTGTTACTCCTGTTTGTTTACATAAAACAATAAAAATTTTAAAGATTTTAAAAAAAAAAATATTCCAATGTAATTTTCCATAGGTTTGGAGACATTCGCCACCTAATTTTTAGATATGGTGCTTTCAGATGGAACGTGTTTAGTAAGGTTTTTTTTTTGGAACTTTTATTTGGTGCAGTTTTATTTTAAAGAAGTGCACTGCATTAATTGAATTGTATTTCTGCAAAAAAAAAAAAATGCACCAAAAAAACTGCATCCAAATGATGCTTCCATGTTGAAAGCGGAGTCGTGCTTTGAGGGCCAGAGAAAAAATGCCCATCCAAAAAAGGCACCAAAAATGCTTTGTGTTTTGGCGCTATTGTTTGTTTGCCAGAATTAATGGAGTTGTCTCACTACATTGATTGCCTCTCCACCTCAACGTTCTGCTTTTCTTGGTTTCACTTGTTGAAATCAGGGCGCCAGTCGGTTTACTGTACTTCCACCTAAGGCACTGCACGTATTAAGCCAGTCTGCTATAGCATACCAGGTGCTGAACCAGCCTATCAGCGAGAGATTAAGCTTGAACAGGTCCTAGTGTAGCTGATTAGCCACCAGTAGCTGGCATGGCACTATCAGGAGATGATCAAACAGGTACTGTTATAGCCTATAAGCAACCCAGCGCTGAGCCAGGGAGACTCGCCCAGACCTATATCAGGACTAGAGAATCAACCACAGGTCTGAAGCATATAGCAGACCAGCGCCTGGCAGCCTATCAGGAGGAGATCAAACAGTGCTTCATCTCTGAAGACTATAGGCAAACCAGTGCTGGCAGGGCCCGTATCAAGAGAAGATCACACACGGTCTGTAGCCTATAGAAACAGTTGCTGGCAGCCGTAATGAAAAATAATACATGAAAATAGACGAGAGATCAAAACAGCGTCTCTGAAGTAGTCGTATAGCCCAACAGCCGCTGGCATGCCTATCAGAGAGATCAAACAGGTCCTGTAGCTATAGCAACAGCCGCTGGCTAGCCCTATAAGGAGAGCAGTCAACAGGTGCTGTAGCTATATGCAACCAGCGACTTGGCCAGCCATATCAGGCCAGAGATCAATCAGGGTCTGTAGTCTATTAGCAAACCACGTGCCCGGCAACTCTGATCAGCCCGATTGAGCTCAAAACAAGCGGTCTGTAGCCTTATAGCTGACCTGAGCGAGACTGATGCAGCCCATACAAGAGGGCGGATATCTATAGGACATAGGCTGCCTAGGACACTGTTAATTGAGAATATATTGCAAAGATGACATATAAAATTCCTTTGTAGGAGCCAACCCCTATTTGGTGCCTATTTACTCGCCAAAAAAAAAACACACCAAAAACCGCTCCTTGTGGAAGCACCCTTAGTAACACTCCATCCCCTGATATGAGGACTGGGCCGTTTAGCTGTCATAACTGCTAGGGACACTACAGACCATACAGAGGTGCATTCACCTAGCACCAGTCTCATATTAGGCTTGGTTCACACCTGTGTTGGAGGTTCTATTTGGAACTTCCGTTGCAGAGGTGGAAACTGACCCAAACGGACCTATTCCACAATAGACGCCAAACGGTACTAATGGACGCCCCCATTGATCTCTATAAGTTACAATCAGGTTTCATGCTGTTGGTTGGGTGATCCATTGTTCTTTTTTTACCAGAAAAAAACTGCTGCCCAGTATTTTTTCTGTTAATTCTCTGAAGGAACGAAGTGCTTGGAGGAGTCCTTGAACGGAGCCTCCACTGCCCTGATTTGAACATGGCCACAAGTAGTGCCTATGTTCAGTCCTAGAAAGGTGACATTCTTAGCCTGGCCACGGTGGTTGTTTTTTTTGTTTTTCTTCGCATACTTCATCCCTTCACCATCTTCTTCATCTTGCAAGGATCCTCAAGCACAGTTAAATATTTGTAGAGCAGTCCTGTCTATTCTACAGAAGACAGTCTGTCCCGAACTATGTTTGTACTTTGCTACTAGTGTCTGACTTTGCAAGACAACATGAGAAATTATATGCAAGCAACCGAGTCGAGCCTCGGTGCGTGAGGTTGGGGAGGTCGGGTAGGGGGGGAAGGAGTACATTGGGGCTCGGAAGGAGTGGCAGTCTCCTTATCTGTGCAAACTACATGGAAGGAAGTGAGTGCAGTAGGCACGCAGAGGAAAGTGACAATAACTCGAAATGTTCTGCAAAAGCCTGTGAGCTTCCTTCGCGTTCCTCAGCGACCAGCTCCTCACTGCTTCCATGTAACCACCTATCACCTGGCCAGCGATATAAGCTGCACTCAGAGAGTATTTCTCCATTTCCCGACTCGAAGCGAGCACGAAAATATTTCAGCTATTTATTATGCCGAAGCATTGGAAACTTTTAAACACAAAAGGAGATGTTGTGACAAATTGTAAGGGGATATTGTCGACGCCAGCAAATCAATCTCGATTTTGTGCTAGATTGTTATTATGAATTGTACTATAATATTTTGAGAAGAACCATTAATCCCATGACACGCCTGTAGCAATGTAGGGCGGAGACGGAGACAGCGAGGTTCTTAAAGTTTCCCTTGTTAAATAGGTTCAAGAGCCATGAACGGTCGTCATAATTTGTGAGGGGATAAAGGCGCAGGTGGAAGTGGCGGGGGTAGTTGTAAGCAAGGCTAGAGGGTAAGTACTGGTCTGGGTACCAGTGAATCATGTGGGAGCATGATAAGGAAGCATCAGTTGCCAAGCCGAAGGTTGAGCGTGAATTTACAATTTATATATGGTACCTGGTAGCCTATAACTGTGCTAGAATGGGGTTTTTGTTTTGAAGCTGAGCTAACTAAAAGGTCAGTGCATTGAACAGCAGGGGCCTAGCTATTAAGGGGTTACTACGAACTGGGATAGCAGTTGTCTATTCGGGCCCTAGAGTCCAGTCTTCATTGACTTTGGGTTCTTGCGGGGTCCCACCAATTGGAGTTCATTCACTTCTGAGGCCTCATTCGATGAAAGAAGATTCTTGGGTGATCCACCGGCTTGGAGTAGATTCTTGTGAGAGAGTCACACACAGTGCGTATCGATTGATTACATTCGGGGCCCACCAGTAGGCAGATTGTTGTAAATCTTGGCGGTTCCCACTCAGTCGGACGGGTTGAATCTTGGACGCCCTACAGTGCTAGAATGATTCCTTGAGGGCCACCAGTGGAGCTGATCTGCTTGGCGGCCTATCCTTGCCAAGTGGAGGTTGATTGATCGAGTGCCCACAGTGGACGTTGATTCTGGCGGAGCTCCACCGTAGAGGCGTGTATTCTTGGGGCCACCTGTGGACGTGAATGCGATTACTTAGGGCAACCCCACCAGTAGGAGATCTCAGCTGGAGTTGATTCCTTCAGGGGCCCCACTCAGTGGATGTTGATTCTTCGGGGGCCCACCAGTGGATGTTGGATTGCATCTTGGCTGGGCCCACCCAGTGGCGAGATTGATTGTTCGTGGAGGCCAGCAAGTGGAAAATGCAGTTCTATGCGGTTCCCACCGATAGAGGTGGATTCATTTAGCGCGTGCCCACCAGCTGGAGTTGAATTCTTTGGGCCCACAGCTGGAGTTTGATACATTGGGGGCCACCATGTGGAGTTGATATCTTGGGTCTCACAGTAGAGCGTGATCTTGGGGCGGAGGGGCCCACAGTGACGTTGTTAGCTAGAGTTGATTCTTTGGGGCTCGGCACACACAGTGGAGTGATTCTCTGGGGGTTTCGTATGCCTCCGACCAGTGGAATAGTTGATTCCTCGGGTAGTGCCCACAGTGCGATGTGAATTCTTGGGCCACCTAGTAGGAGACTTGATTGTCGGGCGCGCCAGCCTAGTGGAAATTGATTCTTAGCGGTTCCAAGCCAGTAGAATATGAGTGATCTTAGAGGAGCCACCAGTGGAAGTTGATCTTGAATCCACCTTATCTAGTGAAGCGACCCAATTAAGTCACCAAAACTGCCACACTTCTCTTGCTCTTTCTCTTTGTTCCTTTTATACTCAGAAAGAGATAAGAGGCTTGTTCGTGATCAAGGTGGCTCAATGCGAGACTGCCTACTAGCCTGTAGGGTCCAGTGCTGCAGCCCTCTGAGTCACAGCACTGAGCTGTGAGGCTCAAAGTGTCCCTTCTTGTTTACATCAGAAGATCACCCAAGATATCTATATTGTTCGGACAATGGTAGGTCGGAGATGACCTCTTCTTGTATAAACTTTTGCCCCTACACATTTTACAATAACCACATGGAACTTGTCAAGGTGTCTATGCGTTAGTTAGCCCTAGTCTACGACTGAGCCAATAGCAGCCGGTAGCTGGAGGAAGACCTCACAATCACTACACCACTTTATACCCTTTTCGATATTCTGCCAGTCTGGTAGACCCGTGGCCGTGACATGTGTCAAGGGGTTGCCTGCTGATTGGTTCCTATCGCGCTCGGCTGATGTGCGTTGCTTTTCAGATTCTTATTGGTTGCTATGATGATGTGAGTAGGTTGCTTTGGCTTTGATGGTTGCGATGAGCTATTTTATTGGTTGTTTGATTGCTGTATAAGAGACTCTGGTTGCGTTTGCCTATGAGCTCTGATTGCTGTTCTATGGGCCATCATGATTGGTTTTGTAGTATGAGCACTCTGATTGGGTTGCTAGTTGGACTCTGGGTTGGTGTGCTATGAGCTCTGATTGGCTTCCATATGGTCTATGATTGGTTGCTATGCAGCTCTTAATTCGGTTGCTCGTCATGAGCTAGCTGATTCTTGCTCTATTAAGTGCTAATTGGTGTGATGCCTATGAGCTTCTTTTTCATTTGGTGGCTATGACTTCGGCGTTCGCGGCTTAATATAACTAATCGGGCCCAACACGCGGGCACAGTTTTAGATAAATGAAGGACCCCCCAAGACAATTAGAAATGTTGTTGCCTCCTAGCAACCATTGGTACACAGCGGGTGTTGCGCTGATTTTTAATTAGACATGCCTGCCATCCATGCCTTCCTAGCGTGATCTGAGTGACCCGGAGACAGGATTTCCTCCTGTGGCCGGATATTGTGCTTCGTTTAGGCGGAGTTTGCCGAATTGCCAGTCCACAGCCATGCCGGGAAGCCGAAAGGAAAGCCCCCCCCCTCAAAAAAGGTCTTCAAAGAACAAAATTAACCCCTTAACGCCAAGATGGACCTATTTTTTTTATGACGTTCGGTTGTTTCTCCACTCCTCGCACCTTCCCAAGAGCCATAACTTTTTTATTGTTTGGCCACCTATATAAGACATATGGGAGCCTTCTCTATTTTGCGGGACAAGCTCTGTACTTAGTCTAGCAGTTTTTTATTAATAATTACTATGGAATATACTAGGGAACGGCGCAATAAAGAATTATAAGTGTGGCAAAATGCCTCGAAAAAAATGTTCTACTACGATTGCGCCTTGCTTTGCGGAGAGGTTTGTTTATTACGAGTTTTAGCCAAGTTCTTATTCTTCGATAAACATGATGTGTTCGATCATCGCATATTCCTACAGGTTGATCGCGATCGGCCCAGATAGCTAAACCATCGTAAGGGTTTCCGTTTCTTGGAGTACGTTTAAAAAATTCACAACTCATTTTATCTTGATATTGCTTGAGTAGATAGGTATTGCACAGGCCTAGTCGCGCTCTGTGCGTGTCGACCGAGCGTGTGCTGGGTGGCCACAACTTTCACGTGCAAATTTTTAAGTGGCAATTTTAGAACGTGAGCAGTACCCTCAGAATTTATCCCTGAATTGCAGACCGGAAGGGAGCAGCAAGGAGAAAGGACTCTCGCCATTTTTGTAAGTTAGCGCACTTTCTTTTTGCATACTACTTATTACATAATGCTTAGCGTATTACTATCATACTACTTGTAGCCATCTGCTCCCGTATCTATATCAACCCTATCTCGCCTCATCAGACAAGTTTATCCACATAAGCTGCCCTCTCTCCTTCCCTACTAACCTATGTACTCTATCCTCAAACGCTATTTCACTCTTCTCAACCACCCAAACCTCTAAGGTAACTCCACGATATTACTGCTCTACAACACGCGGTCCCGAGCTCATATTATACCTGACCGCATCTGCCTAGTCTGTCTATTTTTCATTCTCCTGCCCTTTCTCGCTTTGCGTGCATTCCGGCGGACATCTCTACCAACCCCGCAGAGCACCTTGTCTTTTATATGACTCTATCCCCCACCCATCATCCTCAGCGCTCTCCCAATAAGAAACCTCTGCTACACTGCTAACTGCCCATTCGCTATAAGCCTTTTTCTGCCCTTTTAGTTGTGCTCTATAGCGCATACCGACCCGATCCAAAGTCCGTAGTTAACAAACTTCACTGCTGTTCATTGACCTTTTTTCTCTCCAACTCCCTCAACACTGCTGGCCACTCACAGAAACATGGCCTCCGCAATCTGACACGCCTTCCTTTGACCCTGCTCCACTCACCTAATAGGATGGGCCCTACACTTCACGCAACACCACCAGACCTGAGAAAGAACAGGCCGGAGTGGAGGGAGTTGGATACTTCTCTCACTCCACACTGACGCTTACCATGGCTCCTATCCATTCCTGCACCGCTCTCCTCACCTTTCCCCTCCTTGAGGTCCTCACTCACAAACCCGGTTACCCCCCCCCCCCCCCCCCCCCCCCCCCCCCCCCCCCCTGACTCAATTTCAGCATTTTTCATCAGAGTCGTAGTTGTCTACCAAGAACCCCCCACGGCTCCATCTCCCCGCCGTTTTATCTGCAGATCATTTCTAGCACAGCACTCAGGCTCCACACTTCCTCTCTTCTCGAATGCTCCACTTTCTCATCTACTGTGGTGTTTCAACGTATCTCCCATGATAGAACCCCATGTCTCCCTTTATGCTCTCACAGTTTCTGTTCATTAACCTCCTCCTATGGCCCTCTCACAGCTTTACTGAGACTCCCCCAACCCACGACGGATGGGAAACTGTCTGCTGTGAATCTTGGTCTTTAGTCATTCTCTTCCACAAATTTTCTAACTTCACTATATTCCTCAGCTATATCGCCCCTCCTCTCTCTTGACCAGCAATGCTTATCTTCTTCTTATCATCTAAATTCTCAGCCTTCTCTGTGAACATACCTGAACCGCAATCATGCCATAACATGAAATATTCCGCCCCTCAATTTAATACTCAGAAATCGCACAGTGTCCAATACGCGCAGCTCTCGAACTGCCCCCAAATCTTTTTTCTCCCTCTCTGTCCCAGAACCCAGGCTCGGTCCAGAACGTTACAAATAGAAACTCTCACAACCACCTACCTGCCGACATAAGTTTAGCACTACAAACACTCACACACCCGCACAGACCAGAGTCAGACCCCCAGCTAGACCTTGGCACCCACCTCAGACTCGTTTTTCTTCCAAGCGATGTTCAGGTTGTAGGCCTGAGTGGCTGATGGAGAAAGTCAAAGCCCACCCGCCCACCAAAGCAAACTACTGCCAGACTTTTACTCCACTACAAATATTCGGACTGCTAGGCCTTATCACCATCTCGCCTTCACTGCACCAAACAAAATATTTCACGCTCCTCAATCTCCACATCTTACTCACAACAACCAAACGCCCCTTTGACACCTTCCACTCCTCCCTAAGGCCTAAAAAAAAAAAAAAAAAAAAAAAAACTAATAAAAAAAAAAAAAAAAAAACAAAATACTCAGGCTGTGCGAATAGGTCACCTGACCTCTTGCTGCTGAAGACCTGCGCCACCACTTCAAAGACAAAATTGAAAATATACCAGGCACGAAGACATCACATCACAATCCCCAAATCAATATCCATTCTCCTGTCCCACATATCCACGCCAACGTCCATCTATCTACTCGCATAGCCTTGACCGACGACAGAGCGAAGAAGTGTCCAGGACATCTCTGCCATGGTAGCCTCTGCCTAGTGCCCACCAACGCTGTGCCTATCTACTGTGCCGCCCATTACCATCCACCTGTGCTCCAGTCTATTTCTCCAGCTCGTCCTCTCTTCTCACTTACAATGCTATTGTAACCTCTCTTCGTCCGACTGAGGATCATTTCATCTTCCCTGGTCTCAAACACCGCCTATCATACTACCCCTTTACTAAACAAAGCTACTCTCATGGACCGTCTTGCAATCCCCTCCCGCCGCCACCCCCCCACTGACTGATAACATATTCCGGACCAGATATCTACTAACCTAGCACTTACATCTCTTAAAACTCCGATGGAGGACGCTCGCTTTGATGTTCTATCTCTTCGCGCTTAAATCCGCTATATCTTCATCTGCTTAACTCATCTTCTCTTGCTCGCTGCAAAAGGTTTTCCAGCATCCCTTTACACTCCACAGTAAACTGCCTTAGTTAAAGTCTCCAAAATGACCTTTTAAAACAAGCCAAAATCCTCCAGAGTAACTGACTCATTGCTTAGCTTCATTTGACGATCTCTTCCCTGCAGCATTTGACACTGATTGCCGATCGACTCCATATATAACACTCTCTCTAGCCACTATAGCTCAGCGACCATTGGCCATCCCAGGACACCGCACTCTACGTCTTAGGTTTCTTCCTTACCTCTCTGACCGCTCTCTTACTAGAGTTGTCTCTGATTTCTCGTTGTTCGACATCATCCTCTCCTCTCCTTCTTGCACTGTTGAGTTCACAGTGGGCATCCACGCTTGATCTAGGTCCTTATCCCTGTGTTTCATTGTACACCAGACCCACTATTGGACCGCAAACATCAGTAGGATCTGGCCTTTCGAGTAGACACAAATCCTACACCAGATAACCAATAACAAAACCATAAAATAACAAAAAACAAACATACTCTATTGCGGGATGACATCCAATATACACTCCTCCTCGGTGACATCACTCGCCAAGCCCTTGCTACAAAACCACCACGTGACTGTATCTGTCCCACTAAAGTCTCTGACCAGCATCAATGTCTTCTTCTTCCCACTCTGAAACTAAACCATCACTAAGATCCTGGATATCTTTCTTGTTCTTGTTCCTCCATATACTACCAACCCCCCCACCCTCTGCATATTTCCTTTTTTGCTTTCTGTAAGTAGGCGTAAACCACAGTATCTCTAGGAGCAGCAGGCTCCAGCTGTTCCTAGCGGGTTTTATGATTGATTCTTTATGATCTGACCTTCCTTCACCATAACGCTAATTTTGTCCCCCCCCTCAAATCCTCTTGCCCGCTGCTGTCACCTCTTGCATCCTTCAAGATTCTCCAAAACTTCCGTCCTATTTTACTTCACTCACGCTTGGAATCGTAGTCTCTTAAAACTTACTCATTACTGCTCTCATATTCTTCTCGTCCTTGACCCTAACTGCAACTCCTTGCTTATCGGTTGTCTCCTCTCTGACAAACTCTCTCCTCTCCAATCGCTGTCCAGAAATGCCCAGCAGCGCATGGCTTAGTACTATTCTATTCTCCAAGGTGCCGCTCCTCACTGATTAGCCTTACCTGTGTCAGTCACTGCATCCTCGGTTTTGCAATCCATGTCAGCCTACAGGATACAGCTGATAATGACTCAGACACTCTCACCCTATTAAAGCTCTCCCACAGCGCCTGCCATCCTCGCCTACATACTCCTCTAAGTCTCTGTCTACTCGCCTCTACCCGCTCTCTCCGCCTCTGCTTGATGATATCAGGATTACTACTTCATTAATCATTCCGCAGAATTATGATCTCCCTATGACAACCGTGCAGCTACAGATTCACACGGTGGTCTTCGCGCACCCACCAATTCTCTGGAATCATGCCTACCGCGAGAGCGATCAGGCACAGACAGATCCAACCCTCACTCAGTCTTAAAGAGGAGGGGCCTGCACACATATTACATTCCTTCAGCCTAAAGGCCCACCACACGTATCACCTAATGCATATCACACACCATACTGCGTCTACTTTCACCATTAGTGCACTATTTGGCACTCACAATGTGCATTATCTGTATATAGATCGTACAGTTGCTAGGAGTAGGCAAGATTCATCCATTTGTTCATGTAAACCGACACCCTATTTAATGAAACATAGAAAGCCCGGGTCCATTGGTTTATAAATTGCGCAACTTCTTTACGCGGTAAGTTTCACCATACACCTAATCGATTGCTAAGCTCTCACGAGCAGGGCCGTGCGACACCTTGGTGTCCTCATTCGTAAGTAGTCTTTTAATGTGTAATGTACTGCTATGGTTTACCCTAACTGAATTTCCTTTGAATTTGTACTAAGTAGATGGTCTGGCGTGGAATATTGTTGGCGCGCTAGTTATGAAATAAGGTTAGTATTATTAATTATTAATTATTATTGAAATTTGGTCGTCGGCACCATGTTCGTTGTCGCGCGACCAATAACTTTTTGCTGCTCAACACCTACGGACTTGTCAGTGTCAATGCACGGCATTTCTCTGCGGCGCTGAAGTGCACTTTTTATGCCCTTTGCAGTTGGAATGCATAGCCCAACCTTCCTTTGGATCACTATTTTTATTCATTTTTAATAGGTGCCGTAAAATGACCAAGAAAAAGATAAAAAATTTCTTCTACGGTGTTCAGCGATCACGGCGATAACAATGCATCATTAATTTTTTTTTTATAAATCAGTGTCTTTTTCAGATTGCGGGCGGACATACACACTAATAGCGGAACTCTTTTTTATTATTTAATGATTTGTATTTTAGTAAATGGGGAGTAAGGGTGGCCGGCTAGAATTTTTGAACTGTTTAATTACTTTTTTTTTAGTGCTAGCTTCTGAACAACTTTCTTTTTTTTTGTTTTTCACTGGCTTAACAGAATTAGATGTCTCCCTATGGTGCTAGTAACACACTGGGGGTCTACGATTCGTTATACAGTCTAATGCATTGCGCATAGAGAACAATGCATGTAGACTTGTTACAAAGATGAAGGGGTTTCACCACTTACACTGTCGATATCGGCTTCCAGGAGGAGTCGCGCACTGGGCAACCAGCGACGCAATGGCAGTCAGTGACTTGCAGGAGGCCTGCCCACCAGGGCTCCCGCTGCTCATGTCTTGGAATGTCCAGATATCGCTCTGCCACTGCAGCTATGCTTGCCTCAAGGGACCGATCTGCGCGGAACTCGCCTGCTGGGCCAATTCCGATCGGGTCATTCATTCAGACGCCGCGGCCATCTTTGCCACGCTGGCATATAAAACTATGAAGAGGAGTCTTTTTAACAAGCGCTCGATGCCGAGGCGACCGCCACCTGTATCGCGCTGTAACGGCCGGGTGTTAGCTGCCTCGATTAGCCTCACTATACACCGGCCGGCGCGTCTAGTGCCGTCAATCAGCTACTGTAGAGGCGAACATCAGAGGGGAGGGTGGATGGAGAGTGGGGTCGGGCGTCGCTAAGCATGGCGAAGAGCCAGATCAGACATTTGGTCTGGTAGCTCTGATGTGCAACCTCAGTGCTGCCAGCCTATCAGGAGAGATAGAACAGGGTCCACTGTAGTCTGTTATATTAGTGACAGTACTTCGCTTGGCCAGGTGGTATTACTCAGGAGAGCACTATTCAAGACAAGTCTTGTAGCATCAATCTTTAGCAACCAGTGCTGTGATGGACGATACCTAGGATCAGGAAGCGATTATTTACAGGTCAGGCGGTCTGTAGCCTGTATAGCAACCAGTGGCTGACAGCGCTATCAAAGGCGAGAGAGACTCTGAACAGGTCTGTAGCTCTTATAGCCAACAAATGTGCAGTCACCTCATAATTAGAGATTGGACGCACTGGGCCTGCTAGAATCATAGCCAACCCAGTGCAGGCAGGTCCCTATTAGGAAGAGACTCAAACAGGTCATGTATTAGTGCTATAGCGACCAATGTGCAGCCTTCACTATGTAGGAGAGAGTCAATATATGGTGTGTAAAAGCTCATAGCAATACCAGTACGCCTAGCAGCCTTGTATCAGGGGAGAGATTGAACATGCGCTCTGTTAGCTATATTTGAGGCTGAGGAGCTGATGCTCAGACCCATACCAAGAGGGGGTGATATATCTAGGAATCACGGGTAGGACACCTGTTACATAGGCACATAATAGCAAAGTGACTTGTTTCTTCAAGATCTTCATTACATTAAAAGCAGCAAATCTCGTTAGTGAGACAACCCCCTTTAATGTAGCGTACTTTGAGGTTCTGCGCTCTGTGTATATGCTGCAGTTGCTATCATGTTCCGCACTTTGCTGCCTTTCTCTTACGGGGAGGGTCGATAGTAGAGAATAAACCAATAGATAAGGCAGCAGCAATGGATCTCTACTTCACCAGTCTCCGGCCTCATGGCTCTGCGCTCAGTCTTTCCGAGCAGCTGGCGGAAGACTACTTCTCGGGACTCAAGGCTGCACTGTGCTGTCAGCGAGGAGCACCTTCCAATCCCTCCATCGGGAACTCACCATCAACAGCTCATGGCCGTGCATACTGCGCTTCTGTACCGGAATTCTCCTCCATTCATTCTGAAAAGTCAAATAGCGAAGCTGAAGAAGTTCGTAATAATGAGAACAATAAGCAAAGCGGAGTAAGACTCCCTGAAGAATATGCCAGCGATTCCGCCAAGACAACACATCCGCTGCCTGAGACAGATCGAGCTAGGAATCAAACGGCATGGAAAAAGATATGCTTATAGAGGAAAATAGTATGGTGGGTAGTGGAGCTCAGATCGAAATGAGCAAGACGAGTACGATTAACAGAGTGCTGCGGAGACATGTATTAGATAGATAAAATAGAATAGTTAGATAGATAGATAGCATAGATAGAACGACATATGAGCCTTAGGATATGATAGGTAGATAGATAGATAGGAGCATAGATAGCGAGAGATAGATATGAGAGAGCTTAGATCTAGAGAGTAGATAGATATGCGTACTAGATAGAAATATTAGGATAGATGTGGATATATCTTGCCGGTGGATAGATTAGATAAATCTGACTGAGATAGATAGATATGAGATAGATAGATTAGATAGATAGAAGATCTGAATATGAGAAGATAGATTATGAGCCATAGATAAGATAGATATGATGGATGATGATAGATGTGAGTATTGTGCAGATAGTATAAGAGTAGATAGATAGTATAGATAGGATAGATAGTATATAGATAGATATGAGTAGAAAGAATACGGATATTTGAGATAGATAGGATAGATGTTGAGAGAGTAGATGTGAGATTAGATGTTGAGATAGTTGTAGATAGATAGACTAGATAGATAGATCAGATATGAGATAGAATATGAGATAGCGCAATAGATAGATGTGATTGATAGATGTTTAGAGGACTAAGATAGGGATAGATAGATACGATATCACTATACAAGAAAAAGAGAGAGAAGAAGCAAAAAGGGCACAATGGTGTAAGCTCCGCCCTTCCAGAGTGAAATTATTATCTATAGGGATAAGTAGATGGTATACTCACTCGCGCTGTATTGTAGTTGGTGCTTTATAGCGATCGAGGCACAACTCTCGTTAAAGTCTTAAGATGGTACCGCTAGCGTATATAATTGGGATCTCTGTACTGCCTGAGCTCGGGTCTCATTGGATCCCCACGTGATTAGGAGTAACTACAGTTGGCAAATTACATAGAATAAAACCCAAATGCAATAGAGACTCGTCGACGGCGCGACTGTATCATTTAATTGATAAAACAGGAATGCGCCAGAGCCAGTAGAAAGTTTACTACAATCTCTTAATTTATCTTAAGAAGAGTCTATAGAGTCTCAAGATCAAAGAATCGGAAGATAGCTTCGGGACTATAGCAATATTGTTGTATCGTTACTATACGTTGGCAACTCAGCTTCTAAGAGGGATACATATTTCATTTATACAGATGTGCTCAAACAAACATAGTTATAGGCAGGAGTAATTGTATCTGCAGAAACACAAGAATAACCTCAGCGCGGGCCTCTTTATACAAATAGATCTATGTTTAGAACGCCGCATAGGACATCTCCATTGCTTACACCGTGATGACCCAAGTGTCGTTTACCGGTACATTATTGTCTCTGTGGTTGAGATTTTGAATTATGTACAATACACCTAACGCGAGCACGTATATGCAATGAGGGCGAGGAAGGAGGATTAGCAACTGTAGATACCAGGAGGGTGTCAATGTAATTAGCACAACCTGTTCTCTCTGCAATCCAGTCCGTGTCGAGCAGTTAACTTGTTGAGAGTTGAACAGTAATAGCTTATACGCCCCCTGCACCGCACAGAGGTGAAGAAAGAAGAAGCAACAGATTGCTTCAATTAAATACAGTGCGGTATGACACACTCATATTCAGACTCGTTATGACTTGAAGATACTGAGAGAAGACTCTTGTTCATAGCTAAGGAATGGAATGATAATTATCCTTCCAAATAGAGCCTTATTTATGCCAATGCAGAGAAAGAAAAGAACATAAGGCTATGTATTAAGTTCAAGAAGATTAGGGAGGGTATTATAAATAACAAGTCCTAAATACAATGAGTGATATCTCGAGAAATAACGACCTAATAAATAGTACGTACCAATATAAACCCTGGGGGTGACCTTGCACCTTCCCCTCAATTCATTGGGGAACCAACCAACACCGTAGGGTGACTGTATAAATGATAAAAGTATTACCGTAAAGAAATATATAGCAAGACACTACTTTGGTGTATCAATTAAGAAACCTAGATGTTTTGTCCATTAATACATTAAATCTACAGTAGATGTGTAATTAGTAGTATAGGAAGATATTAAAAGAATCGGAAACTCGTGCCCCTTTAGAGAGAGACTGAAAATATGATTACAACAAACACATGAATGTTTGTACCTAACCCATGAATGAATAGGACCACTAGTATGTGGAGGAATAGGTGGCTCTTTATACTCAACTCGGATTGTAAAAAAACTGCCTTGAATATGTGAATAGAGAGTGAAGATACGAGAGGAGTAGTAGAAACCTAATATGTAGAGGGAATTCGGTTATAGAAGGCAATAATATCACACACTGATATAATCTAAGCCCTCGCATCACACTGGAGTCATGAGAGACAAAGACTTTACTGTGAGATATAGTAATATGCCACTGCTTTATATCAAGTAAAGAAATAGCCTTCCCATGTAGCGATCATATGATGCAGCATTTTTGTATTATCCTCAATATAAGGAAGTTGAAATCTCTAGAATCAAGTAAAATGTGGCAGAACATATGATAATCCACTTCTTCAATATTATAAGAACTGGAAGGATTTCGCTAATGTATACGCTCGCGCAAAGAATGATGATATTCGAGTGACTGTAAAATATACTTTGAATATGTAGGTTCTCCACTATGTCCATCTTTTTAACAACCCTGGCGGCATAGATCATAGTTTGTTACAGACGATACCAATCTCCACGTATCAGACTCAACTGTCTCTTGGAGTCTGCTGGAATGTCGTATTATGGATCGACTAATTGAGGGAAAAAGAATATGTACTAGATAGGAGTAATTGAGAGATCAGATGATGCCTTACCGACTTGTAGGGTTTCATTGAAAAGTGTGTTTGGGCACTACGCTTGTTTTATATCTCCTGATTTCGGAAAGCGACTACTGCACTGCGGTGCCGCTGTCCTGCTTTCAGTCTTACACGCCAGGAGATGTCGACCACGATGGTGAAGAGGGGTGTTCGGATCCAAAACAATATTGTAATTGCTAGGGTGCAGCCCGGTGATATAATATAAATGACAATAGTTGGATTTACAGTTTAAGGAACTGATAGGCGTAAATTTACTTTCCTTGGTGATCACTCGAGAGCACTAAGGTTGAAGATGTTACGTGCTTGACTGCAGAGCCCTACAACATAGGCAAACTCTTTAGAGTTACATGGTAGTGCTACCTTTAACCGTATGTGACTCATTGATTCGATTGAATAGTTTTTTCTACGAATTTTACTAGGGGCTAGGATACCCTTTAAGTTAGGTGCCCTCCTAAAATTAAACGCCTGGTCTGTCGGGACAATGGAACCTAGGATGGGATCATTTTGGATGAGATGCCACTGTTTTGTAGAAGAAAAAATGATTGTTTCCTAGTTTCTCTGTAGAGTGAATTATTATCTGTGTATTGAACAAGAATATATCCACGGGAAAAATTTTTTCTCCCCCTTTTTTTAAATGAAGGAATGTCACCAGTTTTTAGTAAACCTAAAGACAACCCGTTTTTTTCTAACCTTTTGGGTTTCCCTATTTTGGCTTTCATTTAAAAAAGGAAGGGGATTTTTCTTTTCTTTAAAAAATTCTTGTTTAAAACTTGAACTGTGTTTAAAATTTTGCTGTTATCTGAACATTTCCCCTTGCGCTATCCTTAATTGGCCATATGGAATGTTTAAAAGCCGGGGTTTTTTAATGTGAAATTGTGAAGGGGGATGAAACTTTTGGGTTTTTTTAACCCGGGTTTAAAAAATTTTAAATTTTTTTTAAAAGGGCCTTTGGGTTTTGGGGAGATTTTTAGGTCAAAAAAAAATCAATTTTCCTTATTGTTTTAAAAAAGATGTAAAGGATACCCCAAAATTTAAATTGTTATTGATATGGTTAATGAAAATGTGATTTCATTTTGGGGGGCCCCCGCCAGTTAAATGAATAAATCGTTTTTAATATTCTTTATAAGTAAAATATGATAAAATTTAACGGGTAAAAAAAAAGGGAATTTGTTCCCCAAAAAAAAACCCATAAAAAGATTAGCATGGGCCCGGGGTGCAATTTTTGACCCCCAAAAAGCTGTTCCCCGGGCCCTTGCCGTAGGGTGGCCCCCATTGTAGTAAAAAAAAATTATTCTCGAGAAAAAGTTGAAAACTTCAAAGGGAAAAAAAAATTTTCTTTTTAAGATTCTGAGATAGAAACATCTGTGTTAAAAAATTGTTTTACAAAAGTTAATGCCCAATTTTTGGGTTTAAAAGTTTTGTGACAGAGAAGATACACCAAAGGGAAAAAAAAAATGATGATTTTCAGATTTTTAAGGAAAATTGAATAGATTTAGTTGGCCCCGAGTCTTTCAAATAACTGTCTAAAAAAAGTCCCCCATACTTTTTTAAATGTTAAAATTTCAAATGTGAGGGGGGTTGCTCGTTTTGGGGAATTAAACCCCCCGGGTTTTGATGGGGCGCCCTGGGGGGTGAGTGATGTTTTTTTTGAAGTTTGGGCAAATAAATAAAAAAATGGCCATTGGGGTCCTTGATACATAAGAAAATTTTTTTGTTTTAGTTGTTTAATGATTCCATCAAGCCGCTGACCCGTGTTTTTTAATTTTGTTTAAATTCCCCGTATCTCTTTGTAATCCTCTTTCCCCTCATCCCTACTGTTTTTGTGGGTTTATTGACAGAATTCTCAACCCCCTGAAAAATTTCGTAACCAAATTTGGAAACTTGTAAAAAATGAATTTTTCTTTTGGTTAAAATTTCTTTGTAACCCTTTTTTTTTTTTTTCAATAATTCTTCTATATATTTTTGTTGCAACATGTCTAAATTTTGTACCCCGGGGGAAGGGTGGAGTTTTCCCGCGAAAAGCGTCGGGCTGTTTCGATTCTTTTATCTTTAACTTAAGCTCTTTTAAAAAAATTAGAGTTTTTAAATAAAACTTTTACTCTCTGGCATTCCCCGTTTTAAAAAAAAACCCTGCCCCCGCGGGCCTTTTTTTTGGTTTTTTTTTCTAAAAAAGATAATAATTTAAGAAAGATATGGGGATTAAAAGATATGAGATAGATATGAGATGATAGTTTGTTTTGAGATAGATAGATAGATAGATTTGATAGATAGATAGATATGGGAAAGGGGTTGATTTTAGATAGAGAAAAGATAAACAGAATTGAGACAGATACATTTGCAATTAATATATAGACAGAAAGATATGTAATCAATAGATATATGATAAATCGAAAGATAGATAAACAGATATAAAGATATGAGATAGATAGATAGATAGATAGATAGATAGATATGAGATAGATGGATAGATACAGTAGATAGATAGATAGATAGATAGATAGATATGAGATAGATAGTAGATAGATAGATAGATAGATAGATAGATGATAGATATGGGATAGATAGATAGATAGATAGATAGATAGATAGATATGAGATAGAGAGATAGATAGATATGAGATAGATATGAGATAGATAGATACATAGACAGATAGATAGATAGATAGATAGATAGATAGATAGATATGGGATAGATAGATATGAGATAGATAGATAGATAGATATAAGGGATTTAGATAGATAGATAGATATTAGATAGATAGATAGATAGATAGATAGATAGATATGAGATAGATAGATAGATAGATAGATATGAGAGATAGATAGATATGAGATAGATAGATAGATAGATATGAGAGAGATAGATAGATATGAGAGAGATAGATAGATATGGGATAGATAGATAGATAGATCCAGTCTAGTAGAAAGCTGTGTTTAGGCTGCCGGCACCTCCTGTATAGCCGGATAGTTTGCACACATTGTATGTAAAACTGCTGTGGTTGCTAGTACTGATTGGACATTTTCCCCTGTTCTTCAGGCACAATATGATGCTATTATTGAGACGCTACATTGTGGTGTTATTATATAAGTTATTTTGACACCATGTAGTCTTTTTTTTATCCTCACTGTATGGTTGTATTATGTAGTCACCTTATAATAGTATTCTGTACAGTCGGTGTGGGATGCTATGGTGTTTGTATTAATGCATTGTAGTGCGGTGTTTTCAAGACATGAGTAGAGGAGATGGGAACCGCCATTATCCTGAAAGTTAAAGCCGCACCGTTAAACATGTACAGCACATACCTTCAATATGTCATGAATGTTTAATTATGGCTCTTAGACTAGAAAAGGGTTTGTACCCCTGCTTTAGACACTAAGGGCGATGTATGAATGTTGGCGTTAGCGCTCACCGGCCAGTTCCCAATCGCTTTAAGGAAGTGTAGAATATATGAAGCTGTTCTTCTGCAGGTCATACATACAGGAGCAGTGTAGAGCCAATACCACAAGTCTGGCTCAGGCACCACCTTTACCCTGGTCTGTTCTTCTGCAGGTCATACATACAGGCAGTGTAGAGCCAATACCACAGTCTGGCTCAGGCACCACCTTTACCCTGGTCTTGCTGTTCTTCTACAGGTCATATATACAGGACAGTGTAGAGCCAATACCAAAAGTCTGGATCAGGCACCACCTTTACCCTGGTATGTTCTTCTACAGGTCATACATATAGGACAGTGTATTCCAATACCACAAGTCTGGCTCAGGCACCACCTTTACCCTGGTCTGTTCTTCGGCAGGTCATACATACAGGCACAGTGTAGAGCCAATACTACAAATCTGGCTCAGGCACCACCTTTACCCTGGTCTGTTCTTCTGCAGGTCATACATACAGGGCAGTGTAGAGACAATACCACAAGTCTGGCTCAGGCACCAACCTTTACCCTGGTCTATTCTTCTGCAGGTCATACATACAGGGCAGTGTAGAGCCAATACCACAGGTCTGGCTCAGGCACCACCTTTACCCTGGTCTGGCTGTTCTTCTGCAGGTCATACATACAGGGCAGTGTAGAGCCAATACCACAAGTCTGGCTCAGGCACCACCTTTACCCTGGTCTGTTCTTCTGCAGGTCATACATACAGGGCAGTGTAGGCCAATACCACAAGTCTGGCTCAGGCACCACCTTTACCCTGGTCTGTTCTTCTGCAGGTCATACATACAGGGCAGTGTAGAGCCAATACCACAAGTCTGGCTCAGGCACCACCTTTACCTGGTCTGGCTGTTCTTCTGCGGTCATACATACAGGGCAGTGTAGAGCCAATACCACAAGTCTGGCTCAGGCCACCACTTTACCCTGGTCTAGCTGTTCTTCTGCAGGTCATACATACAGGGCAGTGTAGAGCCAATACACAAAGTCTGGCTCGGCACCACCTTTCCCCTGGTCAGCTGTTCTTCTGCAGGTCATAATACAGGGCGTGTAGAGCCAATACCACAAGTCTGGCTCAGGCACCACCTTTCCCCTGTTCTGTTCTTCTGCAGGTCATACATACAGGGCAGTGTAGAGCCAATACACAAGTCTGGCTCAGGCACCACCTTTACCCTGGTCTGGCTGTTCTTCTGCAGGTTTACATACGGGGCAGTGTAGAGCCAATACCACAAATCTGCTCAGGCACCACCTTTACCCTGGTTAGCTGTTCTTTGCGGTTTTCATACATACAGGGCAGTGTAGTAGCCAATACCACAAGTCTGGCTCAGGCACCACCTTTACCCTGGCCCTGTTCTTCTGCAGGTCCACACATACAGGGCAGTGTAGAGCCAATACCACAAGTCTGGCTCAGGCACCACCTTTACCCTGGTCTGACTGTTCTAACTGTTTTACGCCTAGATTTGGCGTTAAAGAATGATAAATTTGTCTAATTCTACAAATATAGCGCGACGCCCCCCAGAACGGCCCAAATCTTTGGCGCATTACAAAGTGTCTTGCCGGCACATTTCGTGCCAAAGTTTGGAGTGCGACTGTTCATACATCTATAGAACAAGGCTACCAGAGCTTTTTGACGCCAGAAAATTGCTGCAGCCCCGTTCATATATGTCGCCCTGTATATTAGTATTACTTAGGTACTGTTATGTTATTGTTTAGATACTGGATAGTAATATTTATTTCAGTGCTCTATGGTGGCAGAATTGAAGCACTATATTGTAGTCATAGTTTGGCACTAGATGTTAATAATGTTTGGGAACTCTTATGTTATTATGGAATATATAATATAATAATATATTATAGAATAACTGTACAGAATTTAGTCCCTGTACAGTACTATCATGTAGATACTATATCGTGTTAATATTAAACCACCATATGGCGGTATTATTTAGAAATGTATAGTAATATTATGTTTGTACTAAATGATGTTATTATTGAATTACTATAGTGCGGTATTATTTAGTCACTGCACAGTTGTATTATGTTGGTACTATATGATATTATTGACGCACTACAGGAGACATGTACGATCAGGTTTTTTACCCTTTTCTGGCGTAAAATGTCTAATTCCCCAAACAAGTGTGTTCGCAAGACACAACACTTTTCGATGTGCCTAAAATGAGGGGGCGTCTGGGGGTGTTCTGGGGGCGTCACAACACACTGGCAGTATTAGACACATATATGAATGTGTTTTCAACAAAACTAGGCGCATTATTATTATGATTTATTTTAGAGCGCCATTGATTCCAGGGCGCTGCACATTCCAGGGGGGTTACATACATAACGATTGTTGAACAAATACAATGGTGACAATAAATGACTAGCAACTGGTACAGAGGGGAGAGAGGGCCCTGCCCATGAGGGCTTACAATCTACAAGGACAGGCCGAGCTTTGTCATTGTGCTCTTCCTGAGCCTGAGGAGTCGCAGTGGAGCTGGATTTGCTGTAAGGAGCAAAAATGTCCAATATTTTTCAACTTACACCAGTGCAATAATAAAAAGTAATTTCTGATGATTATCAAACTATAGAAAATTATTTACATTTAATAAAAAAAGTTTTCAGATATAATTACTATAAAAATATATAATATCCCAAAAATATAAAAATATTTCCTATTATATATATTTAAATTTAATTAAAAAAGTTATCATATAAAATTAATATAAAATGTATAATATCCCAAAAATATAAAAATATCTCCGATAAAATGTATTTAAATTTGATAGAATCTAAAACTAATTTTACATGAAATAACCACTGATGATGATTTTTTTTTTATTTTTAATTTTTACTACATTAAATTTGAAATGTATTTTTGCTGCTCTCAGCCTTTATTCTACATACAGCAAGAGTTGGCACAGCACAGGTATTGCTGGGACCTGTGGTCCTCCAAGCAGGATCAGTCCCATAGTTTCTATCACTGACTTGCTGCTCTAATGACTTCTCTTACTTCCAGCCTGTCTATGGCCTTTATACATGTTTGGGGCATTACTAATGCGCCTAAGTTTCGTAATGCACCAAACACAAAGGCGAGGGGCGAGGACTTTAGACTCCATATATGAACGCACAGAAACCACTTCCATACATTCAGACACATTACACACTGAAAAATAGATTCGAAAATGAACTTCAATTCGCCTAGTTGCATACAGGTCTCCCTATATGTCAGTATTATTTAGAAATGTATAGTAATATTATGTTTGTACTAAATGATGTTATTATTGAATTACTATAGTGCGGTATTATCTAGTCACTGTACAGTTGTATTATGTTTGTACTATATGTTATTATTGAAGCACTATATTGCAGTTTTATTTAAGCACTACATGACTATATTATTTGGGCACTGTGTTGTGTTATTTTGATACTGTACATTAGTATTATTTTGGTACTATATGGCGGTATTTAGACACTTCATGATGACATTATTGGAGCATTGTGTTGAGTTATTATTTAGACACTGTACAGTAGTATTATATAGGTAGTATATAGTGGTATTATTAAGGCAACACACATTGGTTTTATTTAGATATTACATGATGATATTATTTGGGCACAGTTTTGAGTTTCTATTTAGTAACTGTACAGTAGTATTATGTTGGTACCATATGGTGGTTTTAATTAAGTACTGTACAGCAGTATTATTTAGGCACTGCATTATGATACTATTTGGGCACTGTGCTTTTATTATTTAGACACTGTACGGTAATGTTTACTCACTGTATGGTAGTATTATGCAGGTACTATATGGTGATGTTATCAAGGCACTGGGGAATATTTGGTAGTATCATTAAAGGGGTTGTCTCACTACATTGACTCCTCTCACCTCAGTTCTGTTTTCTTGGTTTCATTTTGAATTCAGGGTCCTGTTTACTGTCTTCCACTAGGCTGCAATAGAAGCCAGGTCTGTAGCTATAGCGACCGATGCTGGCAGCCTATCAGGAGAGATCAAACAGGTCTGTAGCTATAGCAACCAGTGCTGGCAGCCTATCATGAGAGATGAAACAGGTCTGTAGCTATAGCGACCATTGCAGGCAGCCTATCATGAGAGATCAAACAGGTCTGTAGCTATAGCAATCAGTGCTGGCAGCCTATCAGGAGAGATCAAACAGGTCTGTAGCTATAGCAACCAGTGCTGGCTGCCTATCAGGCGAGATAGAACAAGTCTGTAGCTATAGCAACCAGTGTGGCGGCCTATCAGGAGAGATAGAACAGGTCTGTAGCTAAGCAACCAGTGCTGGAAGCCTATCAGGAGAGATCAAAGAAGTCTGTAGCTATAGCAACCAGTGCTGGCAGCCTATCAGGAGAGATCAAACAGGTCTGTAGCTATAGCACCAGTGCTGGCAGCCTATCAGGAGAGATCAAACAGGTCTGTAGCTATAGCAACCAGTGCTGGCAGCCTATCAGAGAGTGAAAACAGGTCTGTAGCTATAGCTACCAGTGCTGGCAGCCTATCAGGTGAGATTGAACAGGTCTGTAGCTATAGCAACCAGTGCTGGCAGCCTATCAGGAGGGAGAGAACAGGTCTGTAGCTATAGCAACCAGTGCTGGCAGCCTATCAGGAGAGATTGAACAGGTCTGTAGCTATAGCAACCAGTGCTGGTAGCCTATCATGAGAGTAAACAGGTCTGTAGCTATAGCGATCTGAGGAGCTGATGCAGCCCATACAAGGGGGGATATCTAGGAATAGTTAGGACACTGGTAATGGACACATATTGCAAAGTGACTTGTTTTTGCAAGTTCTTTAACATAAAAAGCAGCAATTATTGTAGTGAGACAACCCCTTTAAGCACTGTATGGTGGAATTATTTAGCATATTATAACTTCTATAGCACTGCCCCCTATGGGTATTGTGTGTGTATATTTCATGGCCATATGGTTCCTCTTCACATTTCTGCTCCTGACTTCCTCTTTAGTGCACAGTTTTGATGAATTATCCGTGTTTGCACTTTTCTTCTGTTTTCTTCCTGTCTCTTCCATGTTATCTAGATTACAGTAGAAGTTCTCTGGGTTACAGGCCGCCTTGGTTCCTTGTGTCGCACTCTGTGGTTTCCTTTTGTGTAATACTTACGCAGGTGACTATTGTACAAAGCTTGAGATGCTTATTTGCAAGAGAGAGTGATACTTTGTGTTTGTTGCTGCCTATTTTACACAACATAGAAACTCTTATCATCTATTGATTCTCACTGCATGTTCTACCCCCTTCACATCCAGAGCTGTATTCATAATTCTGCTGGGTGACATTTGTAATACAAAAGCGCTGAGATGATCTGCATCACTATAGTGCATGCGTTCCAATGCACTAAAATGTCTCAGCAGTCTCCCCTCTAGTCACATTTAGAGCTGCATTTACGATGTACTGCCTTCAGCTGCAGAACTGTTCAGTTTTTTAGGTGACAATGTTCTCTAGTAACATCTAAAGCTGCATTTACAAATTACTGCCTCCAGCTGCATAATGGTTTTGCTTATTAGGTTACATAATATTCTCTAGTAACGTCTAAAGCTGCATTTACCATTTGACAGCACAGTTCTACTATCAAATTAAAATCCTCTAATTTGCCTTAGTCGAGTGCATCACATTGCGTTGGCAATTCCTCTAGTTACATCCAGAGCTGTACTCATAATTCTGCTGGATGACATTTGAAATACATAAACACTGAGATGATCTGCATCACTATAATGAATATGTTCCAATGCATTACAATGTCTCAGCAGTCTCCCCTCTAGTCACATTTAGAGCTGCATTTACAATTTACTGCCTCCAGATGCATAACAGTTGAGTTTATTAGGTGATCTAATGTTCTCTAGTAGCATCTAAAGCTGCATTTACTATTTGCCTCCATCGGCTGCATTGCAGTTCAGTTTATTAGATTACATAATGTTCTCTAGCAACATCTAAATGGCAATTCCTCTAGTTACATCCAGAGCTGTGCTCATAATTCTGTTGGATAACACTTGTAATACATAAGCACTAGGATGCTCTACATTTCTATAATGAATGTGCCCTAATGCACTGCAATGAGCAGTCTCTCCTCTAGTCACATTTAGAGCTGCATTTACAATTTATTGTCTTTACGGTGAATTCTTACATCATTCTGCAGAATAGTTCAGTTTATTAGGTTGCATAATGTTCTCTAATAACATCTAAAGCTGCATTTACTATTTACCTCCATCAGCTGCATTGCAGTTCAGTTTACTAGGCTACATAATGTTCTCTAATAACATCTAAAGCTGCATCTACAATTTGTCTGTAGCTTGGAATCTGATAGCACAATTCTACTATCAAGCTAAAATCCTCTAATGTGCTCCATATTATGTCTGCAATTCCTCTAGTTACATCCAGAGCTGTATACACAGTTTATTGGCTGCCTATATATATAGTACATGGCATCACAGCAACAATTTTCTCCAGTCCCTACCAGAGCTGAATACAGGATTTTGATGATGCTGCCACTCAAGAAAACAGCATAAGTGAAATCTTTGCATTCACTTCAAAATACAGCGAAAACCTACACGGTGCCCACTCTGATCTACCAGGAGGCTGCAACAACAGCCAGCGGCATATTAAATGCAGCTCTGGATGTGAATGGAGGCATGATTTAAGGTATTTATATGAATATGACCTGAAAAGGGTTGGAGACTGGATAAGCACACTTACTTAATTTGGTGGCATTTAATTTGCGTTTTATCAGATATTTAAACTTTAGTTTGACACTTTGCTCCCTTGCTGACGACTCCGCATGACTTGGTGCCTAAACCAGTTGGGGGTTAGGGTTTTTTTACTGGTTTTTGGTTAGGATTAGACATTCACACAGCTTAAATTTATGCCTCTAATGAGAGGTGTATTTTGAAGTGACAGTGCGGAGCGAATTGTGCGGCATTTGTGCGCTGAAAAAATTCGCTTTTCCTGGCGCAAACACCTCCTGAAATACATAGAAAAATTACGTTTGTAATATGCACTCCGCGTATTTTGCATTGGAATGAGTGAGCGTCGCATAGAACATTGATAGTAGCGTATTTTGGGGCATTTTTTCAGCTCAAAATATGCCCAAAAACAAACATAAATTTACCCCGTATGAACAGACCCTTAAAGGAGTTGTCTCACTACAGGTTTTCAGCCTCCCTCAGTGTGTATGGAAGCATAGGATTTTTGAATTCAGAGGCGTGCTTCTTGTCTGCCTCTTCTCCTCCCCCTTCCCCCCTCCCTCAGCACACAGACAGCTCTCCTCCTCAGACTGCAGTAACTTCTATACAGCAGGGGGAGGGCGAGGGGGTTTGCTGCTAGAGTTAACCCTGTGTGTGCCTGCCTAGATCTGCTGCTCACTGCTGGATCAGCTGCATTGTGCTGCTGCTGTGGCCGAGCTCTTGCTGACCCTCTCCACAGAGTCAGGAGACAGCAGGGAGAGGGCTGATCTATGAGTGGCTATGGAGCCAGAGGTCTGTGAAGATGTGTATGCTAATAGCAGAGCAGGGGGGGGATGTAAAGGTTCCTATACCCCCTGCTTAGCATACAAATCTCCACGGACATCTCAAGCAACAACAAACAAACCCTGTCAGAACAGACACAGGGCACCTGTGAAGTGTGTTACTATAATCACGATGTGTCACTAACACAGCAGAGCAGGGAGGGATATGAACCGTTCATATGCCCCCCTGATCTGTTCTCTTAGTATAGTCAGAGCGCCACAGACACATGGTGATTATAGTAACACACTTCACTGCTGTCACATCGTACTGACCACAGATCAGCCTCACCTCTCCTCTCCTCAATCTGTGTAGAGAGCAGGAGGGAGCAGGCACACATGGGGTTAATCCAGGCAGCACAGCTATACAGACACAGATGCCTGGAGTAGAGCCCTCCCTCCCCCTCCCCTACAGAAGCATCACAAGTGGCTGTGCGGGAGGGGCTCTGTGCCCTGTATTGAGAAGCAGATGAGTCACCAGCACTAACAGCCAGTGAGATAAAAATCAACAGGTCGGTGGCTATAGTGATTTGAGGAGCTGATGCACTACTACTAACAGGGATAACGCAAAATCAGTAGGACATTTGTAATGAACATATATTGCAAAGCTGCTTGTTTTTTAAAGATCTTAATTACAACCCAATCATTGTAGCGAGACAACCCCTTTAAGGTGACATGTATGAAAGAAGGTGCATAGTGAAAGTTAATTTTTGCCTCTATTTTTCAGTGCATACTGCGCCTGAATCTATGAAAGTGGTTTTTGTGCGCTCATACGTGTCATCTAAAGTTCGACGCGTTTTGCCTGTGTGTTTGGTGCATTATGGAATTACTGTATGCCAAACGTTTATTCGACATACAGCAATAGCCGACCCAGCACGGGTCTTGCTGGGACCTGTGGTTCATCAAGCAAGATCACTGCCATAGTTTCTAGTCACTGACATGCTATTCTAACAGCTTTTCTTTTATTTGAGGCCTGCGTTGATGTGTTTGTCATCACTGATAACACTGCGCTAACTCCGTGAATACACGAGTGAAGACGGGATCTATGGTCGATGCTGGATTGGTTTAATTGATTCATATTGTTTGATTTTAAATTAATTTCAGATTATATTAATCTTAAATACATTTTTTAGGATATAATTTTATATTTTTGGGTTCTTATATAATTTAAAATTAATTTATTATTAAATTTAAATAATTACATTTTATACAGTTTGATAATTATCAGAAATTACTTTTTATTATTGCACTGGTGGACGTTGAGAAATATTGGACATTTTTGCCCCTTACAGCAAATCCAGCTCCACTGAGACTCCTCAGGCTCAAGCAGAGCACATTGACATAGGTCTGCCTGTCCGAGCAGTAATGCGCCTAGTTTTGCCGAACCACATTTATATATGTGTCTAATATTACAAGTGTGGTGCGACACCCCCAGAACACCCCCAGAGCGCCCCCTCATGTTAGGCGCATTACAAAGTGTTGAGTCTGGTGCATAATGCACCAACCATGTTCTATCAACGCGCCATACATCATTTACTGGTGGCCCCAAGAATCAACTCCACTGGTGGCCCCAGAATCAACTCCACTGGTCCCAAGAATCAACTCCACTGGTGGGTCCCAAGAATCAACTCCACTGGTGGGTCCCAAGACTCAGCTCCACTGGTGGACCTCGAGAATCAATTCCACTGGTGGGTCCCTAGAATCAACTCCACTGGTGGACCTCGAGAATCACCTCCACTGGTGGGCCCCAAGAATCAGCTCCACTGGTGGGCCCCAAGAATCAACTCCACTGGTGGGCCCCAAGAATCAACTCCACTGGTGGGCCCAAATAATCAACTCCGCTGGTGGGCACTATGGATCAGCTCCGCTGGTGGGTCCCAAGAATCAGCTCTACTGGTTGGCCCCAAGAATCAACTTTACTGGTGACCCCAAGAATCAACTCCACTGGTGAGCCCCAAGAATAAACTCCACTGGTGGGCCCCAAGAATCAACTCCACTGGGGGGCCCCAAGAATCAACTCCACTGGTGGGCCCCAAGAATCAACTCCACTGGTGGGCCTAAATAATCAACTCCACTGATGGCACCATGAATCAACTCCCCTGGTGGACTTCGAGAATCAACTCCACTGGTGGCCCCAAGACTCAGCTCCACTGGTGGCCCCCAATCAATCACTGTGGCAAAGAACAACTCCACTGATGGCACCATGAATCAACTCCCCTGGTGGACCTCGAGAATCACTCCACTGGTGGCCCCAAGACTCAGCTCCACTGGTGGCCCCAAGAATCAACTCCACTGGTGGGTCTCAGTCTTACACTGCACAGAAATTAAAGGTATGTTGTATAGAAACATTTGATATAAATATTTGTAACGCTCTGCAGGTGTTGTGGTATTTGACACGAACGCTGAGATGGTGGAAGAAGCTTTTTATAATAACTTCCTGTCAACATAAAAACCACAAAAATGACTATAAAAGATTCTTCACTGCCCTAAAATAGAAATCCTCGTCCTGATAGAGATGAGCGGTGACGCTCGGCCTATAAATAATGATGACTGTGGGACCATCGAGTCAATATCAGCACCTGGTGACCACACGACTTGTGTCTCTCTAAACGTCTTGTCTTCTGCTCATGGTTCCCCTCATTCTCTCCATCCTCCTTTTATCTTCTTCTTCCTTATATTGCATCAGCTCTTCCTCATCATTATCTTCTACAATTAGTTGGGTCTTGTCATATGACGTCCAGACTGAGATGAAGCTTCAGTCCGGCCAATTGGCCTTCAATGGGAAGTTTAGCTCAAGATTTGGCCAATATTCCATTTATTTGCAACCTACAGGCTTCACCAAAATTCACAGGAGTTTACAGCAGGTTTGAACATGAGGATGAAGGTCACTTCCTGACTTATTTATGTCCTTTTGTATTGTTTGCATTGTTTGTAGCCCCTTAGCTACAGTATAGAGGAGCTGGCCAGCCTGCTGATTTGCGCGCATGCGCTCTAGTCAAGGGGCTACCACTGCTATAGTGTAACCATCTGCAGCCTTCTCCGAATGAAATGTTACATTATACATAGTGTGACAATGCGTTCGGGAAGGGCAGTGGGTGGCTACACTATAGCATGACGGCCTCCTGAGTAGTGCGCATGCGTGCTAGTCAAGGGGCTGCCGCTGCTAGAGTGTTACTATCTTCTGCCTTTGCCGAATGAAATGTTACATTATACAGAGTAGTGTGACAGTGCATTGGGGAAGGCGGTGGGTGGCACACTTAGCACGAGGGCCTCCTGAGTAGTGCGCATGCGTGCTAGTCAAGGGGCTGCCGCTGCTATAGTGTGACCATCTGCAGCCTTCTCCGAATGAAATGTTACATTATACAGAGTAGTGTGACAATGCGTTGGGGAAGGCGGTGGGTGGCTACACTATAGCACGACGGCCTCCTGAGTAGTGCGCATGCGCGCTAGTCAGCAGGCCATCCGGCTGTTCTATACTGTAGCCGACCATCGCCCAAATGAATTGCCACACTACTCTGTATGGTGTAAAACTGCGCTTGGTGAGGGTTGCGGGCAATGAAAGTATATTCGAGCCCTGGTGGCCTGCTGACTAGCAAACATGTAGCCGCCCACCTCCCTCCCTGAACGCATTGTCACACTTCTCTGTATAATGTACCCTTTCTGGGATCAATAACTTTAGATTTCCTCCAGTAGAGTTGTGTGATGGTGTGTTTTTTTTTTGGGGCAGGTCTACTTTTTAGGGGTTCCAATTTGAGACTTCTTGATCCCTTTTTCTTTAACTTTTGTTGGGAGGCACAATGACCAAAAAAAATCCCAAATCTGTAGTTTTTTTTTTTTTTTTTTAAGCCGTTCACGTTGCAGGATAAATAATATGATAATATGTTAGATTGGACTTTTACAGGCGTTTTGATACCAATTAGGTCAGAATTGGGGTTCAAATTTTTTTTTGCTGGATTTTACCCCCAAAAAAGCTGTAGCCCTATTCTATACAGGCGGTCCTCGACTTATACCGTTCTGACTTACATTTGTCCCCTAGTTACAAGCGGAGGCTTATGGGGTCTGCTGACACTTGTAGTTCCATTTTCCACTGCAGATACCCTGTTTCCCTGAAAATAAGAAAGTGTCTTATATTAATATTTGCTCCTAAAGACGCGCTAGGTCTTATTTTTAGGGGAGGTTTTATTTTTCCATGAACAAGAATTCACATTTATTGTTGACCAAAAAATTTACGTTTATTCATATACTGCAGTGATTTAATCAGAAACATCAGCAAAAGCAGCCAAACTCTGAATTCAATCAAGATATTCTTGCGACTATTTCCATCTACAACAATCTATGGTACATTTACTGATACTGATTTATTCAAAGCCTGTCATGTCATCATCTTCTGGATCATCATATCTCTCCAAACCCTGAATTTCATGGAGAACTTCTTGTGACTCCATTTCTTTCAGAATCATTGGCCCCAATCCCTCATGTCCAGCAACAGCACTTTCCTTAAGTGAGCACCTCTTGTCCAGGTAGCCTCCCACACAAGGTAAGACCTATTTAAACGATCTACTAACGCTAATGTATGGCGTACGAGAAGCTGTAGCGATGACTGCCACTAGGTCTTATTTTCAGGGGAGGCCTTATATTTCTAAGCTCGGAAAAAATTGCGCTAGGTCTTATTTTCAGGGGAAACAGGGTAGTAACTGTGGAACGACAAGCTCCAGCATGCCACAGCAGCACATGAGGTGAAAATGAGGTTAAAGGGGTTTTGCCACGATGTAATGTTGACGTGGGATCCTCCAAAATGGGTATTTAATCACTTTTCTAAATATATGTGATTACAAAAAGCGAAGCCTCTGAGAGCTACAGCATTGCTCAGTTCCCCTTAGTTTCCTGAAAGTTTACATTAGACACGACCAGGACACTGACAGGAGCTGATCTGGCCTCGCTTTCATGTTTGCACTTCTTATCTGATGACAGGGAACATGAGGGAGCTTGCAAGGGGCTGCAGTGTATGAGGCTGTGTCTTTTGTATAGAAAATCCACTGGTTGTAATGTAAATATTTCAGTAAACATTGCAGATGCTCCCTTCTTCCTCGTTCTCTGCTCAACCCCCTCCCTCTCAGCCGTTCATGACTCAGCATGCTTTGTTTATATTCTTTCCTGAGCAGATACGAGGTAAGGAACTCACTTCCTGGCAAAACCTCTTTAAATCACAGGCAGTAAAACAAATGTAAAAACCCTTCCCTGCACTATCCAAAACTAAAAACAAACCCTTTGTGCTGGAGTTACATTTAATAAATATACCTGTTCCGACTTACATACAAATTCAACTTAAGAACAAACCTTCAGTCCCTGTTCCACTATACACTCATTCAAAGCGCCTTAAAAATTGCGGCACCAATTTTCTGACATGTCAGGCAGAGTGTAATAGGAGCAGAAACATGGCAGCTATGGAAGCCGTCAATAGGCCTCTGCCCGCCATGGCAACCGAATGGCACCCCACGAGGGCGCCATGAGGAGGGGCAATCAGGAGCCACAACTGACCGCGGACCCAAGTTCTAATAATTAATCATTGTTAAATCACCCGAGATCGGAACCGAATTGTACAGTTTAGAAAACCCATTCTCCTGCTCCCTATTAGGGAATTCTGGGTCAATGGAGACGGGACCTCTGTTCTGACTTTATTGGGCGGCACAATAAGTAAAATCAATGAATAAACATACAAAAACACAGAAGCACTGACAGCCCCAACTGCGACTTTGAGCCCCGCCCCCAACTATCCTAAAATATGTTACCTACATATAATCATCTGTGACTGAAAAGTAAAAAAAAATTACAAAACTGATTTTGGCACCACTTTTGTTGTAAAAAAAAAAAAACTAAATAAGAACAGTTTAAAACAACTACTTTTTATTTGACTATTTCCCTGATATTATTATTAAAAACTAAATGTAAAAATTTAATAAAAATGAAGTCCTCTGTATCAGTGGTAGAATTAGTAAAGCAACCGGAGGTGAAAAAGTGTTACAGTGTTCGAATCAGAGAAAGTGAAAATAAGTCTGGTCAGGAAGGGAGCAAACAGCCCGGTCAGAAACTGGTTGAGACACACAAGGTACTCAATGTCTAATACTCAGGCCTATTTCAGGGCTCGGTATTAGTCTCTGTTCTGTTTCAGTGTCCCTCAGTCAGGACCCAAATGTCCCAGATGTCACACTCCTGCTCTTTCTCTAGCTGCTCACAGTCACTCACTGAGATGTCACAGATGTCACATTCCTGCTCTAGAAGTCCTACGTGCTCAGCTCTCTCTCTAGCTGCTCATAGTCACTTACTCGTATGTCATCATGTCTGTTTCAGCTTCCCTCTAGGCAATGTCCAGATGTCAATTCTCTTTCTCTAGCTGCTCACAGTCACTCACTGAGATGTCACAGATGTCACATTCCTGCTCTAGAAGTCCTACGTGCTCAGCTCTCTCTCTAGCTGCTCATAGTCACTTACTCAGATGTCACAGATGTCACATTCCTGCTCTAGAAGTCCTATGTGCTCAGATCTCTCTCTAGCTGCTCATAGTCACTCACTCAGATGTCACAGATGTCACATTCCTGCTCTAGAAGTCCTACGTGCTCAGCCCTCTCTCTAGCTGCTCATAGTCACTCACTCAGATGTAACCGATGTCACACTTCCTACTCTTGAAGTCCTATGTGCTCAGATCTCTCTCTAGCTGCTCATAGTCACTCACTCAGATGTCACAGATGTCACATTCCTGCTCTAGAAGTCCTACTGCTCAGCCCTCTCTCTAGCTGCTCATAGTCACTTACTCGGATGTCACAGATGTCACATTCCTGCTCTAGAAGTCCTACGTGCTCAGCTCTCTCTCTCTCTAGCTGCTCATAGTCTCTCACTCAGATGTCACAGATGTCACATTCCTGTTCTAGAAGTCCTCTGTGCTCAGCCCTCTCTCTAGCTGCTCATAGTCACTCACTCAGATGTCACAGATGTCACATTCCTGCTCTAGAAGTCCTACGTGCTCAGCTCTCCCTCTAGCTGCTCATAGTCACTTACTCGGATGTCACAGATGTCACACTCCTACTCTGGAAGTCCTATGTGCTCAGATCTCTCTCTCTAGCTGCTCATAGTCACTCACTCAGATGTCACAGATGTCACATTCCTGTTCTAGCAGTCCTCTGTGCTCAGCCCTCTCTCTAGCTGCTCATAGTCACTCACTCAGATGTCACAGATGTCACATTCCTGCTCTAGAAGTCCTACGTGCTCAGCTCTCTCTCTAGCTGCTCGGTCAATCACTGGTCAGTACGTGCTGTTGACTATAACCCCTCTCACTGTCCCCGATAAGAATCACCCCGTCCACAGCCCAAACAGCAGTTCAGGGCTGCTCTCCACAGCAACAGTTTCCGCTCAGCACCAACTCAGTTGTCAATTTCTTTCAACACTAGTGACACAGGTCAGGATAGCTGCAATCTCACTGCAACACTCCACGATATATCACATCCACCGCTTAGTCACATGGTTTCCAAATCACCAGTCACCTATGTCCACGAGCTCTCCCACCTGACTTCCTGTAACCACTATGGGAGACATTCCCCAGCACCACATCACGATGGGACTCTTGCTTGACTTAGTATTTGCCCCCATTTCATCCTCTTTTTAGGACAAACATTCATCAGTGGCAGGTGGTAGGAGCAAGTTTGGGAGTGGGGCAAGGTCGGAACAGGCGCATGGGCCAAGGGACATGAAATGCAAGGACAAGGATACCTGAGATCAACAAGGTGAAGAAGACTAATGACAGAGGGGGTGACCGACAATGCAGGAAATCACATACGATAAGTATAAAAGATATCGCACAAAGAATAAAGGAAAGCGCTAAAAGTTCTTGCAAAATCAAGGACAACATCCCATTGAAGAAAAAAAAAAATTGCACAAAAATCCCCATTGGAGCAGTGATATGCAGATTCATGGCTGGAACTTTAGCGCATCATTATTCCAGACCTTGGCAAGGAGATTTCATATAACAAATTACAATCAAAATGGCAGATGCTAAATTGTGTAATGAAATAACGGTGAGAATGAAAGCGCTGGGGAGAGAGGACACAGATGCCAAATACCAGCGGTAACCGAATTAAATGAAGATTGAAGAATGAGCGTATAGAGGAGTCTCAGGTACATGGAAACTCCACAGGGCACACGTTTGCCATTTCTAAAAGTTTATTCTATACTTCTACAGCTTTTGTAGCTCTATACCTGTCTGCAAGGTCAGAAGAAGTTGTGACCTGGGTTTTAGCCAACCAGAGATATCCATGGGTGGTCAGACCTGTTTCTGTCTTTTGAACGTCGTCAGCACAAGTCTCCTCACTCACAAGTTCATTCATTATTGAAATTCATTCTACAATTTTTTTGTAAAATCTAGTTCTGAAGTCAATGTCTTAAAGGGGTTTTGCCAAGAAGTGATTTCCTCACCTAACAGGCTGATACTCTGATCTAAAGTCTTGAGAAAAGCGCAGTTGTGTTTCTGTGTTTAAAAAAACAAGTGCCACCAACGTGATGTCATCGCTCCACCTCCAATGCACGCTCCCGAGGCTGATACTCAGTCTCTGTAGTTGAGTAAACATTGGCTAATGCACAGAGGATAACTGCATTGTGCACAAGCTATACGGGTTTTGTTTCTCCCTCTTATCTGCTCAGGAGAGAAGATAAGTTCCAAGCAGGCAATGTTCTTTTGTTCGTTCACGGACTGCTGCAGCGGGAGAGGGGAGGGCTGAGCAGTGGGCCAGTGAGCGTATGCATGTGTACGCAGATAATCACATTACAATAAGTGGATTCTCTATGCAAAAGACACAGGCTCTTTTCTCCCACTCCCTTCAAAGCTCATGTTCCCTGCCATCAGATAAGAAGTGCAAACAACGCAAGCGCAGCTAGATTAGCTTCTGTCAGCTCCTGGTCGTGTCTAATGTAAACAGTCAGGAAACTAAGGGCATCTTAGTCAGGCTGTGGCTCTCACAGGCTACACTTTTCATAATCACATATATTTAGAATGATTAAATACTCATTTTGGAGGATCCCACGTCAACATTAGGTTGTGGCAAAACTCCTTTAAGGAGTGGTAAATTGGGTATTAGCTAACCAGGGATCTAGCATTAGACAGACCTATTTCAGTCTTTTCAAATTCATCAGCACAATTCAACTACTTTCTATTCTATTCTATCTGTCTCCAAACTCAATGTTGAAAGGAGTCATGACTTTGATATTAGCTAATCAGAGATATCCATTGGTGGACAGACCTGTTTCTATCTTTGGAACCTTTTCAGCACAAGTCTCCTCACTCACAAGTTCATTTTTTATTTAAGTTTATTCGGTTTTTTTTGGGGGGAGTTTTAAAATCTTGCTCTAAAGTCAATGTCTTAAAAGGGTGTTCCCACGAAGCAAAGTATACTGCACGGGCTGCTCGTAGCTAGCTGAGTGCCGACCTGTGCAGTACACTTTGCTTCATGGGAACACTGCCTTAAAGGAGTTGTCTCCCTACAGAGTTTCAAAGGATGCATGAATGAAATACTCTGCCACTTCCTGGTTCAGACTGACTAATTTGCATACAGCTTGTGCTTGTACAGCTCTGTGCTGTGCTGTGCTTTCAGTTGCTAATTAGATCAGATTAGCTTCTCAAACTACTAACAGAACTTCTTATCTGATCCCCAAAACAAAAGCCCTAATTACACTGCTGTTTATTTTAGATAAATCAAGCTTTTTACTGCTCAGCAGCAAGGACACTGCCCTGACCTGTGTGATGACTTCACTCGCTGCTATCTCATAGAACAAACAGCAGGGGGAGAATTGTTTACAGGTCAGTTACTGAGGGAACTGAAATAGCCAGGGAGGTCATAAATTCACTTGTATCTCCTTAGGGAAAACAGAGGAACAAAGCAATATATTTGGAAAAGTCTTTATTTTGTGTTCCCTACAATTTGAAAGCTATTCTTTGTAGCGAGACAACCCCTTTAAGGAGTGATAAGCTAACCAGGGATCTATCTATAGACAGGCCTATTTCAGCCTTTTCAACTTCATCAGCACAATTCAACTACTTCATAAGCTACTCTAGTATGTCCTGCAGGTTTATGGTATTTTCAAGGATATTCTTAAGTCAGTCTCTTGAACCTCATCAACCCACTTTCTTCAAGTTTATTTGACCTGTCCCTCTACTTGTCTCCAAAGTCAATATCAGAAGGAATCATGACTATCATTGTTTAGCTAGTCAGATATAATTGTCGTTAGACAGACCTCTTTCGGTCTTTTGAACCTCGACTCACTCACAAGTTACTTTATTATGTTTAATCCATAATTTTTTTGCAAAATCTAGCTCTGAAGTTATGACTTTGGTGTTAGCTAATTAGAGACCGGTCTGTAGACTGACCTATTTCAGTCTTTTCAACTTCATCAGCACAATTCAACTACTTCATAAGCAATTTCATTTAGTATGTCTTGCACGCTTGTGGTATTTCTACAGATATTCTTTCAATCAGTATCAGGATGAATACCCTAGAATTAGATAACAAGACAGAGAGGAGTGTTGATCGAACTAGAAAACTTAAGTTCTAGTAAAACTTCTTGAATTTTTAGAACTGGAACTGAACATTTTACTGCTCGTTCAAGTAAAGCTCTAGTTCTAGTTCGACGCGCCATTTTCAGTTTAGTGTTCAGCGGCTTTATGCACTTTTGGCGCCATCCAATCACCTTTCTGCACTTTCTGGCGCCATCCAATCACCTTTCTGCACTTTTGGCGCCATCCAATCACCTTCCTGCACTTTTGGCGGCCATCCAATCACCTTTCTACACCCTTGGCAACCAGCCAATCACCTTTCTGCACTTTTGGCGCCATCCAATCACCTTTCTGCGCTTTTGGCGCCATCCAATCACCTCTCTACACTTTTGGCGCCATCCAATCACCTTTCTGCACTTTTGGAGCCATCCAATCACCTTTCTGCACATTTGGCCCCATCCAATCACCTTTCTGCACTTTTGGCGCCATCCAATCTCCTTTCTGCACTTTTGGCGGCCATCCAATCACCTTTCTACACCCTTGGCAACCATCCAATCACCTTTCTGCACTTTTGGCGCCATCCAATCACCTTTCTGCACTTTTGGCTCCATCTAATCACCTTCCTGCACTTTTGGCGTCATCCAATCACATTTCTCCAGTTTTGGCTCCATCCAATCACCTTTCTGCACTATTGGCGCCATCCAATCACATTTCTGCAGTTTTGGCACCATCCGATCACCTTTTTGCACTATTGGCGGCCATCCAATCACCTTCCTGCACTTTTGGCGGCCATCCAATCACCTTTCTGCACTTTCTCCATCCAATCACCTTTCTGCACTTTCTCCATCCAATCACCTTCCTGCACTTTTGGTGGCCATCCAATCAGTGCAGAGCACAGAGAAGAGTCAAAAACGTCATCACTGAGGTGTAGGGCTCTCATTGGCTGCTAAAATCACATGACCATGTTATATATATTCACTGTATTGCCTTGTGAATGCCATTTTCAGCTCACTCTCTGTACTGTACAGACTGCTCTTAGTTAGATAGCATTGTCCTCTGCATAGACAGCAATAGTTAGGGAGTTTGGTATTGCTGGCTGCATCTTTCCCACACCCAGAAGCTGTTATTTGGCGACATTTGCAGGCTCACATAGCGCCTAACTCTCATATACATGGATATATATTATACAGAGTGCTTGGATTTCCTAAATCATACTCAGTGGCGAAATGTTCAGTTTTTGCAGTTTTGGGGGGTTCAGTAATTGTATAACACACTGTCTCCAAATTTCCAATGTGTCAAAGGGGCTCTTGGACCCCCTCAGGATGCAGGGCCCCGTAGCAGCTGCTACCGCCGGACCTCCGATAGCTACGCCCCTGCTTGCAAGCTGTCCTCATCTTTTCAGTTCGCCATAGAAAGGAATGAAGTATTTTTTTATTTTTTTTTCAAATTTCACAAAGTTTATTAAGAAAACAAGGCAATATAAATAACATCAAAATGAAAACAGTACCAATACAAAATAAAGTAACAATGCTGATCAATGCGAAGCACACTGGTTCGGCGACCCAAAATTAATCACACTAACAAATGCCTTAAGAGAGAACTCAAATAATATAACAGCTATAAAGGCCGTGGACGATGCAGCACCTAAGAATATGCAGTCTTGCAATTAAGCAGTAAAGCACATAGAGCATACAGCATAAGAAACCATAACAACTAAAGAAACATTCGTAGGCCCGTGTGGCCGGGAGGGTCACAAAGGCCATATGTCAACCATATTGGACTAGGTGTATAGGGCTAATCCTCTGCCGTACATAATAAAAAACACGACAGACAAGCATACACTCCATACATACATACCTACAATCATACAGGAAGAGACGGAAGGGAAGAGAGAACGAATGGTAAGCGGGTGAGTGAAAGGGGGCAGCGAAATTGAGAGGCTTAGAATACCTTGCTCTATCTAAGTGGTAAAGGCGCGGAAGGCAGAGGAAGCTTAATATTGTAACCAAGGTGCCCATGTCCGGTTCAGTGTTAGAACCTGCTCTTCTGTTGTAGCTAGAAGTTCTTCCATGTGGTAAACATGGGAGACCTCAGTATACCACTCCTCAATTGTAGGCGGATCCGACTACAGGAGATGCCTAAGAAGGGACTTTTCATAAGTGGAGGCGCCTATGTCGAACATAAACAGTAACGCGGCGGCGGGATTTCTAGTAATGGTTTTTCCAGAGATATCCTTAATGATGCGATACACGAAACTCCAAATTTCCAAACAGAGCAGGACAACCCACCTATGTTTTTGCGGGTTTTCCCCTTCGCATTTCCACAGGGGGGCAGAAGTTTTCAGGGACCTGGGGGAACCCAAATTTGTGAAGCCCCTGTGGGACCCTGTAACAGCGAGTCGGGGGGAAAAATTTTAAAAGTTTGGGTTCCGGGGACCCAAATCGTTGCAACAAAAAGCTCTAGGAAAGGGCCAAAACATTTGTGCCACTGCTCAGGAGAAAAACTCTGGTTAAGATCCTTTTCCCATGCCAGGTGGGAAAGATGGATTGTCCGAAATTGGCAAAAGAGGGCCCTGCTCTTAAATTAGGGATTTGGAAATGTTTTGTAAAGAACAAACCCGTTTGTCGGGGGTTTTTTTTGACAGTAAAGGGGAGAGATAGAAACGTTTCGCAAGGGAGGAGCCCAAATCCGGGGAAAAGCGACCAAGTGACAATGAAGACACGCCAGTGCAAACGGGTCCAAAGCTTTGATCGGGGGGATCCTATCCAGCACCAGCAATCCCGCACCAGAAAATTTTTTTCCCTACAGTCAGGAGTCCCAGACCCCCCAAAGGACTTATGTCTGTTAAAGTCGCATAAAAACACTTAGGGCGAGTGGGGGGGCCAAAAGGGACGTGAAAGCGGTACACGGCCCCAAAAAAGATTTTGGAATAGAGATAGGGGATTTTTGTAAGAGGTAAAAGATAGGGGGGCAATTTTGACATTCCAGGAGTTAACTTTTCCAAACCAAAGAAACATTGCTTCGCCCCAAGAGTTTAGATCCCCTGTAATTGCCCTAAGGATAAATTACAGTTGAGGGAGAATAAGCTTGTTAAGGGGCCGGGAAAGGGATTCCCCCAAAAAAGACAGGCCTTTAGAGGCACACAAAGGGGTGGTCCGCCAAGCGAGTGAGAACTGGGGGGGCAACCGACCTCATGCCTCGGGCAATTAATTTTAAAATTTACCATGGCCAAAGACCCGAAATACTGACATAAGGGAGGGAGGGAAGAAAACCGGGGTTAGTTAAATAAAAAAGAAGTATAGCAAACGCGAACTTTTTTTTCGCTCCCCGCGACAGTGATACCCGTAATTTCGGGGCACACGAACGCAGAGAGCAGGTTTCCAACCAGAACGACAGGAGAGGGAAAGAGGGGAAAACCCTTTTCTTGTACCATTCATAATCATGAAAAAGGGCTGTAAGGGCCCCTTTTAAATTTTTTGCTTGGTGGAAGGGGGCATAAAGGGGCCCGAATCTTTGAAATATAAATAGGCCCATCCCTAAATGCCCAAGGGGGGCCGGCCAGTGATGCCCAAAACATCCTTCAAAAGGGTTTTTTGGCGTCCCCGGGAGAGGATCCAAGGGGGTCTTGCAGATTTGGGCATGGTTATGTGTCTATAGATTCTGTTGTCCGGGTTCTTCCCCGGGACAAACCCCCTTGGGCAGGGTGCACAAGGGACGGGAGTACGGTGTTATCATTCCCGTAATTTCGCCGTCATCTTAAGTCCCCATTTAATAAGGATATGGCCTAACATGCAAATTTAGGGACCTTACCCGGTTTGGGGACAAGGCAATATGGGGCCCGCATCGCGAAAAACAGGAAAGGGGTTAATTTGGGGGGACATTTAAAAACACAGAGCAGCAAAGTGTCAATTTCCGAATGTCATAAAAAATTTTTCTGAAAAACCGTGGGGCCTGGGCTCTTCCCCCCCAACTCGGAAAACCCCGGATGACAGAGCAAAGTTCTATCCTAAACGGGGGTTAACTCTAAAAAACAATGTCAAAAGAACTCGGGGAAGGGGGGGGAAAAGCTGGTCCCCCCTAGGAAAGGGGGGGGGTTTTTTGGAGATTAATATTCTAGAATAGAAACAGAAAGGTTTCCCTTCTCATCCGTCATGGGCCCCTAAACCCTCCCCCAGAAACCTATCGGGGTATGTTGCATTGCAGATAACGTTGCCCCGCCCTCGCTAACATCCCCCCACATTTATCACTATCTCTAAAAACGACTGCGGCCGACGGAGGAATCTTTTCCCACGGCCTCCAGAAAAACGTTCCCCCTCCACCTGGCTGCTAACAATCCGTAAGGTGTCACCGCTAAAAGCCTGTTTATGTGGAGCTTAGGGGGAGACTCTTGATAAGGCAATTTTCCTTTAAAAGCCTTGTCCTCTTCAACCTCGAGCCAGTTTGATGGGACGCCTGTTAAAAAAACTTAGCAGCTTCCCCTTGGACGCGGGGGGAAGTATCATTTTCCCGGATCCCCGAACAAAGTCCCCCAATGGTTCAGATTTATCCCTCACATCACGTCCAGTAGCAGAGACTATTGAGGGGTCCACCCGCAGGCCCCGAGGGAGAAGGGAGGGCAAAAAACAATAACGGGGCGTTGGGGCCGAAAGAGAATGTTGCCCCCGCCCAAGAGGAAAAACCCCAAAGGGAGTGCCCTGCGATACCAGAATATAAACCAAAAGGCTATACACATTTTTGGGGTGGTAGTAGAAACTAAAATCCTTATCCTCTGGATGTTGTAGCCGCCAAACATCACAAAGTTGCAGTGAGGTGTATGCTTTTTTAATAGTTTTAATAGACGAGTAGGAGAGCGATGACTTACCCGATGAGTTGTCTAATACCGGATCCAATGTTGCATTTAGATCCCCACACAGGACTATCTGGCCTTGGGCTAAGGGTGTCAGCTTCTCCACTAAACGAACAAAGAAGCCTGCTTGTCCCTGATTTGGGACATAAACATTAACAATCGTAAAAAGACGACCCCCTATTTCAAGGATTAAAATGATATAGCACCCATTGGTATCAGTCCAACTTGCTCGCACCTGATGCACTAAGGATTTATGAAGGGCTATTGCCCCCTTTCTCCCTGACCTGGACTCCCGACAGTTCGCAAAGAACCATGTGGTATAATACTTGTTTCGTATATTAGGGACATGACCCTCTTTGAAGTGCGTCTCCTGAAGACAGACTATTTGAATTCGCTTTTTGTGAAAATGATAAAGTATCTGAGACCTCTTGCTGGGAATATTGAAGCCTTGTGCATTAAAAGAGGCGAAAGACATGTCCGCCATGGGTCCTAGCCTACCAAGCAGGTCGGGGAATAGGTGTGGAAGAAGGGGTGGCTATTGGGGCAGGGAAGAGCAACTATTCACAACACTTACACACACTCACACAACCAGGAAGCAGGCAACACAAGGGCCCGCCGCTGGAACTATGGGGTCGGCTAACACGAGCCAAATGTCCCTAGAGCCTAAAGGGAGGGCTGTACCGGGACTGTTTCCAACTGGGGGGTACAAATAAACAGATTCTGGCAAGAAATACAAACAGGAGGTGTCCAAGCTCCATCATCCATGTAGTGTTCACATGAAAAAGAACAATAAGTATTGACCAACCCGAATGTAGAAGAGGGAACGATGAGTTCCAATAAGAAGGGGATCCAGATAATAGTAGAGCGAAAGAAGGCAATAGGAAACCCCCCCAAGCTAACAAGAGGAGCACGGCAAGGGGGAGAGAGGAAAGGAGAAGGGGGGAGGAAGAGAGGGATAGAGGAGGAAAGAAAAAAAAAAAAAGAAAAAAAAAGGGGGGTGGGAGGAGAAGGATAGAGAGGGGAACAGGGAAGGGAGAAGTAGGAAGGAAGAGTACGGGACAGAACTTTCTCAGCGACCCATGGAGGTCAGGTACAGGAAGAGGCAACCATGTCCTTCAGACAAGAGATACTCCATAAAGGATACTCAGGGGTCACTGGGACCAAATCAAGCTAGCACCGCATCCAGAAGAGTCCTCACGGTGGATTGGATGTCATGGAAGCGTCCGTGCGATGCCTTTGACGTCTGTTCCTCTGTGGGGGGAGTCCCGGCACATCCCACTGTGCTCGGGGGGTTAGATTTGTTGGTGACAGAGTCCAAAGAGGGCCATGGAGGGAAAACTAAGTCCTGGATGTTTAGTTCCTGCAGCACCGAGGGGAGGTCACAGGTGAGCGCACCGCGAAGGACTTCTCTTTTCCCCGTATAAACAGAGCGAAGGGGAATCCCCAACGGTATGGGATATGGCGCTCTTGCAACACAGAGAGGAGGGGCTTTAGGGCAGATCTTTGGGCCAAAGTGTGCCTGGATAGATCCTGAAGCAGGAGTATTGGGGCATCTTTGAAGAAGAGTTTCTGTCGCAGACGGGCATAGTGCAGAATGTCGTCTTTCAGCTGATAAAAATGGACCTGACAAATAACGTCCCTAGGCTTCTTGGGATCCAATGTTGAGGGACGAAGTGCTCTGTGAGCTCTTTCAATTTCAATGGGGGCAGACGGATTTCTCTCCAGTAAGTCATTAAAGATCATAGTAAGTACCGGGATAAGGTCGTTGGATGTAACTGATTCAGGTAGGCCCCGGTCTCTGATGTTGTTCCGCCTGCTCCCCTGTTCTCAAGGTCGTCGATATGTTGTTGGAGCGCGAATATTTGGGCGGAATGTATGGACGAGGAGGACTGAAGAGCCTGTACAGTAAGTGAATTAGATTGTTGAGTCTGGTCCAATGAGGATACTTTAGAGCTTAGTGAGGACAGCTCAGATCTGAAGAGAGAGATTTCTTGTTTGCATTCAGATATGATATGCTTAGCCAGGGCTGAGAGGTCCTCCTTGGAAGGTATAGATTGTGTAAATCTGTGGAGGTCAGCGATTGTGACCGGCCGGTTCTCCTCCGCAGGTACCGATGAAGGCCCCGGTGAGCTGTTGAAGTTGTTCCGGGTAGGAAGAATACAGGAGAGTGCACCGGGCGGCTCCGAAACCCACAGAGCTTTGTTTGAGAAATGCGGCAAGTGAGAGGGTGAGATACCAGAAGGCAGCGCCGTCGCTTCAGAGGAGGTAGCTTTCAGATGAATAGTAGGTGAGGAGGTGCCCGCCGCGGTCAGGCTTTCACCAGGTGAGCTCATCAGATCTCCCCAAGAGGAGCGGGTGGACCATCGCGGAGAGGGTTTGTTAGATGGGGGGATGGCAGCGTGCCAAGGGGCAAGCGAAAAATGGGTCTGAGGGTCAGAGCTCTGCGAGGTATTCTGTGTAAGGGATGGTGCAAGCGCTGGCGTGTCCCGTGGCACTGGATCCTCATTGCAGGGGTCAAATTGTGCTAGATCCCCAGCAGGGGTTGAGAGCAGGGACTCCTCAACCTGAGAAGATATCGTATGCCCCAAATCGTTGGTGCGCAGGCTGGTGATCACAGGGGCCTGACTGATTGGGGTCAACAGATCCTTGGGAGATGGGACCGGGGAGTCCAGGAGGGAGACCTGCGAAGTGTCCTGTCTCTCATAACCTGCCCCCGTGCCCTGCGGACTGACCGACCGGCAGTCCGATACTGCCGGCCGTACGGGAGTGACCGCGGGGGTGTCTAGTCGGGTCCCATGCGGCATTGCTTCAGCGGCGAGCTCACCTTCCATCTCGCTCAGTGCAGCCAGTGATCTTAGGTGGGCGCGGCACGGTGCCGGGGGAGCGAAGCCGGGATGCGTAGAAGCCGGAGTGCAGGGAGAAGCCGAGACGCCATCTTCTTCCTCCACGTGGCGGGCAGTCTCCGCTGCCGGTCGGCCGCCTGGTGTCCGCGGCGAAACAGGTCCTGGGGTCCGGAGCGGTGGGTACGCAGATTCCTCTAGTAGCCAAAGGTCAGTCACCGGGCCAGCGGGTGTGGAGGCAGTGCGCTGGGACCCCGTGTCTGCTCCAGGGGGTCCACCATGTTGTCCAACGCCATTCCTCACTGCAGCAGGACGGGTCGGGCGAGATGCCGGCTGGAAGTAGGCTCCGATGTCCCTCTGGGGAGACGGGGGACGGGTGGAGGACTTCTGGTTTTTTTTTTTTTTTCTGGTGCTTTTCCCCATGATGAGAACATCAGGGTAGCCAAAACTCTGAGGAAGGACGAGGAGCTTCTCAGGACACGTCTTCACGCGGCCATAGCTAGGACACGCCCCCAGGAATGAAGTATTTTAGCCTCTCAATTTTTTTCTGTGACTCTTAGAGCTAAATTGTCTCCACTAAGTAGTTCCACGTACCCAGTTTACTGCTATGGATGGTAATTCCAGCTTCTCCTCACCTGTATAGGTATAAAAATTAACCCAAACATCTTCTCCCATTGACTTTAATGGGGTTCGAAGTTCTGGTTCGAATAGAACCTTGAATCGAACGCACAAAAGTTCGAGGTTCTAATCGAACTAGAACTTTTTACTACTCGCTCATCTCTAATAGAGAGATCTGTTTCTGTCTTTTGAACCTCATTAATCCACTTTTTAAAGTTTATTCTACCTGTCCCTTTACCTGTCTTTAAAGTCAATCTCAGATGGAGTCATGATTTGGATATAAGATATTCAAATATACTCTTTGGTGGACAGACCGGTTTCTGTCTTTAAAACTTCTTCAGCACAAGTTTACTTAAAGGGGTTGTCTCATCTCAGTTTCATAGGCTGCATGAATGAAATAATGCTGCTTTGCTCTGTCACTTCCTGGTCAAGCTGTCTGTAATTAGCATATGAGCTCCATGTATTCAGACTTCTGCTAATTAGATAAATCTCCTGCTGTCAGGACCAGAGAAGCTTCAGAGCTAAAGTAAACAGCAGTGATTACTGTCTTTTGTCTGAAAGATCAGATAACAAACAAGCTCTCACTGTCCGGAGTTCTGTTCTTTGTGACCTGTGTGATGACGTTACTCCTTGCTATCAGATAGAACAAACAGCAGTGGGGGAGAAGTACACAGGTCGGTCACTTGGAACCAGAGAGAGCACAGAAGGTGATAAAATCACTCGTAGCTCCTTAACAAACAAAAAAATGAACAGCGCAATATATTTGGAAAACGTCTTCATTTAGTGATCCCAACATGTTGAAGGCTTGTAACGGGGGAGTGGATCCGATGGGCCAACGCAAGCGATGATAGCTAAGCCACGCCAGGGAACAGAATCTAAGTAGCCCCCAGTTTTCACCAGAGCCCGCCGCAAAGCGGGATGGACTTGCTGCGGCGTGAGGCTACCAGGTCGTTACCCCTGACGTGACTTGCTTACGAAGGCGGCCGGGGTATGGCGTGGTACAGAAACGTAATCCGGAGACGTAGTCGGGGACAGGCAGAAGGTCAGGGCAGGCGGCAGAGGTTCGTGGTCCGAGACGGGCAGAAGGTCAGGGCAGGCAGCAAACAGGCAAGGTCAGGAAACGTAAGCAAGCGGACTGGTACACGGGTAATCAATACGGAACTCCAATACTCTCTAACGCACCAAAAAACACACCAACAGACTGGCAGGAAGTACTGGGGGCGGATACCTTAAATAGGACCAGCGCCCGA
>JAODAL010024645.1:0-60162 GCA_025379985.1 Phyllomedusa bahiana | reverse complement strand
TGGTGGAAGCCCACGCCAGGGAAACGGAGTCTAAGTAGGTCCCGGTATTCACCTGAGCCCGCCGCAAAGCGGGATGGACTTGCTGCGGCGGGAGGTCTACCAGGTCGTTCAATGGCGGGGCTTGCCTTCGGGTGGCGACAAGGGTAGTCCGTATAGTACTAGAATTGTCAGGAAAGCTCGTAGTCGGGGACAGGCAGAAGGTCAGGGACAGTCGGCTCTGGATGAGTTAACGTGGACAGCGAAGGTCAGGGCAGGCGGAAAGATTCGTGGTCGTTAAACGTAGGCAAGGGAGGTACGGTTACACGGTAGACAAGACTAGGCTTAGGAACACGCTTTCTCCAGGGTAAAACACACTAAGGATCCGGCGAGGGCCGGCCAGGAATGGGCCCAGACCTATCATAGGAGCAGTGCCTGGCAATACCCAATTACCGGCGGCACTGCCCCTTTAATTTCAAACAGCCGGGCGCGCAACGCCTTGGGACGGAGCCAAGCGCCAGGGAGACTGGGGAAACTTGGACTGAGCAGGAGCGCGGATCAAGGGGTAAGTTGACGCGGCGGGGACTGGACAAGAGCGGAACCTAGAACCCGACCTGTGCGGGACGGGGCTCCGCAGGGGAGAGCAGCCCGGACGCGCTGCACCCGAGACAGAGGTCGCAGGAGCGTCCGTGACAGCTGGCTTGCATATAATCCTCTTGTTTTTTTGTAAGGATAAAAAGGCTTTACGTTCTTCCTTATCCAAATTGTCATGAAAATGCATCTGTCTGCGTTTTGGTAGAATCTCACGAATATCCCTATCAATCAAAGAAATTACTGACTCAACCCCATGAGACATGTGTGGGGGATTGAATGTACTTGGGATCCGCAAACCAAGTTTCTTAACCGACAACATATTAGATGTAGTCACAAATTCTCTATCCTGCGTGTCATCCAGATTAGCCCAAAAGAATGCCTTAAACCGTAGTGTACGGTAAAAATATCTCAACTCCTGTTCAAACTTAAAGGAATCAAAAATGGTGTTGGACAAAATGACAATCCACTTTTGTAACAAACTTAGTTCCGGTGGGGATAAAATAACTGATGAAATATTAATGACTAGATTATTATCATTCACTGTGCTCCCATCTGTGAACGAGTCGGACCCTGCATAAGACTTTCTCTGGAAATGCCACTTTCTAGACCTCCTCGTTTTTTTATGTAGGGTCTCTTTCCTTGTCTCCTTAAAAAAGGTGGACGACGTGAGTAGCTACTATATTCATTTTCTGAACTTGAATGGCCTTGTTCATATGATTGTCTATGATTGAAACCAAAACTATTAAATGATGGATCACGCCACCTATATACCCTCTGACTGGAAATAATCCTCAGCGTCAAACGGTATAAATCTTCTCTTTTTTTTCTTTTTCTCTTATAAATTGACGATATTCCTGTAATGTATGGTCTGACTTTCTTTGAGGGTAGCCCCCAGTCAGTGGGAGGTAACAAGGAAATGAATTGTTGCTCAATCGCACCAATGCGGTTCTTTATATCTATCATAGACTTCTGTAAATATTCAATTGTAAGTAGCATAATATCAAGTGAGCATTTATTTAAAATACTCTAGAATTTATCACAGTAAGTTTCATCCTCCTGAAATAATGTGGGACGCAAATTGCATCTTAAACCCCTGGGTATACGACTAACTCTACAATAATCGACTAGGGTAACACAGAGTCGCTCAAGATACAAAAGTTTCTTGGACTCCTTCTCATTATCTTTGATGCGTAATTCCCCAGATGGGACATGTAAAAAATAGTTGGCGGTAGTTACTTGAGATAATATCCTAGAAATATCTTGTTCATTATATTGGTAATGTTGTTTTAGACATACTTTTCTTGGTATGCGTCTAGGCAAAAAGATCTACCCAAAACACAATTCAATAAAGTGTTGCCTGGCTCACCTTGTGCAATTGGTATGTTGGTTGCCTGGTTGTTATATGCATCACCCTAGCCTCATCAATCTTAAGATTCTAATTTATATGTATAACCGCACACATATTATCTTATTTTCCAAAAATTACAAAACTTTATTTATAACACATTTTCTTATATCCATAAAAACGTTCATTTTAGGAATTGCGATCAAATTCATTTCTGCTATGTCGAACGTTTTCGGCTTACATGGCTTCTCAGAACAGATCGCCTGTAACATAATATATCATAAATTCACTATAGTGTCAACATCCTCCAAGTTCCTCATATCTGCTCACAACCAATACCCCATCAAAATCACAAAATTGGAATAATCCCACAAGAGAAAGAGTTCCCCCCCTACATCTACACTGATAACCCCCAGATATAATATTACATCACAAAATTTTTTTTTACTACAATTATACATCAACTCACATAGAATAAATGCCCTTGTTTATATACATACATCATTAATCTAATGCATTCACTTTTTTGTATGATTCAAATGTGAAACAGGAAGCTGTAGGCACAGAAAAGCCAGGAAAAAGTCATTAGTATATTATAAAAAATGCGTACCAAAACATAAGGATAAAATGTTTCAGGTACTTTACAATGATCCTCAATGTATCGTCCTACACTCGGCTCGCTCTTTAGTGGAGGAATGCAGGAGTACACGCCTTGCTCAAACTGAGACCGGCAGTCGCTTAAAAATAGACGGCGCATGCGCCGTTCCTCAAACCGGAACCGCGTCATCGTAGGGCAAAATGAATATTACTTCCGCCCTTATTAGCGTCACTGAGCGTGCGCGCACTTCGCAGGCGAAATCAGCATCCTCAAAATATAGACGGCGCGCCAGTCAAAACGGAACCACGTATCACAGGAAATTAATCCATGTTTCCGCCCTTATCAGACATCATTTGCGCATTGCGCACTCCTTCCAGAACAAAATAGTTACATTGTGGCATAAAGTATTCAATGTGAAGGAAACATAATTATTTGAAACAAAATTTAGGAATCTAGAGGTGCTTAGTATATGACACTCTAGAGATCTTGTTCTCACCATTTGTTGTTAATAGTATAATTTATATAAATAATATGATTGCTGGTTAAAGAGATCTGCATGGAGCTCTAGAGATTTCATCTCATGATCATAGTTGCAGAATATAATACTCTGAAGCATATATCCATGGGCATTATGATCCTTGAATGAAGATCTCTAGAGCTCCATTGCAACACACAGCTCTCATATAACCAGCAATTAATAATGTATTTATATATATTATACTATTGACAACAATGGTGAGCTCAAGATCTCTAGAGTTTTCCATATACTTAGACCTTTCTATTAGTTACTCTAAATTTGTTTCAAATAATATGTTTCTTCACATTGAATAGCTTTATGTGCCACAATGTAAACTATTTTGTACTGGGAGGAGTCGGGCGCATGCGCAATGATGGCCGTAAGGGGAAACAGGATTCATTTTCCCTGTGATGACGTGGTTCCGTTTTGACCGGCGCGAGTCAATTTTGCGAGCGATGATTTCGCCTGGGTAGAAGGCGCGCACGGCAGTAGAGTGACGTCTAATAAGGGCGGAAAGTAGACCATTCATTTTTGGCCCTACGATGACGCGGGTTCGGTTTGGAAGAAAGGCGCATGCGCCGTCTATTTTAAGAGACGCGGTCTCAGTTTTGAGCATTTGGTGTTTTACTCAATGTCATTCCTCCATTAAGACGGAGCCGAGTTAGGCCGATACATTGAGGATCATTGTAAGTACTGGACTATCTTTATCCTTTTGTTTGGTACGCATTTTTTTATAATATACTAAATGACTTTTCCTGGGCTTTTTTTGTCCTACAGGCGCCTGTTCACATTTTGGGGAATTCAAACAATTAAAGGTATGCTTAGAGTATATGAACTATGTATATAATAACAAGGGCAATTATTTCTATGTGAGTTGATGTAAATTGTAAAATAATTTTTTTGTGATGTTTTATTATACTTTATATGTATGTAGGGGGGACTTATTTCTCTCTTGTGGGATTTTCATTTTTGTGGATTTATTTGGTGGGTAGATATTGACTTGAGATGTTGACCATATAGTGATTTATGATTATGATATGTTACAGCGATCTGCTGATGAAGGGCTCATGGAAGCCCGAAAACGTTCAACACAGATGTATTTGGTCGCCATTCTTAAATGATACAGTGTTTATGGATATAAGAAATGGTACTCTATAAATCTGTAAGGAATGGTTGTCTCTGTAATTTTTGGAGTAAATTCAGGATAATATGTGTCGGGTATACATATAAATAGATCTTAATTTGCATGTATACCATGGCACGGGCACCCAATTACCAATTGCACCAAGGTTGTGATCGGCATACACATTTATTGGATTTGATGTTTATATTTGCCTCCTTGACGCATACCAAGGAAAGTATGTCTATACATTTCAATATAATGAAACAAGATATTTTCTAGGATATTATCTCAAAGTATAACTACGGGCCACGATTTTTACATGTCCAATCTGGGGAATTACGCATCAAAGATAATGAGAAGGAGTCCAAGAAACTTTTGTCTCATGAGCTACACTGTGTAACCCTAGCCGAATATTGTAGAGTTAGTCGTATACCCAGGGGTTTAAGATGCAATTTGCGTCCCTCATTATTTAAGGTCGGATTGAAACACTACTGTGATAAATTCTTGAGTATTTTAAATTAAATGCTCACTATGATATTATGCTACTTCAATTCGTTTATTTCACAGAAGTCTATGATAGATATATAAGAACCCGCATTGGTGCGATTGAGCACACAATTAATTTCCTTTGTTACTCCACTGACTGGGCTTCCCTCAAAGAGAAGTCAGACCATACATTTCAGGAATATCGTCATTTATAGAGTGAAAAAGAAAAAGAGAAAATTTATACGTTGCCTGATGCGAGGATTATTCCAGTCAGAGGGTATATAGGTTGGGTGATCGCATCATTTATAGTTTTGGGTTTCCCATAGACAAGCATATGAACAAGGCCATTCACGTTCAGAAAGTGAATATAGTAGCTACTCCCATCGTCCACCTTTTTTAAGGGGACAAGGAAAGAGACCCTACATAAAAAAATGAGGAGGTCTAGAAAGTGGCATTTCCAGAGAAAATCTTATGCAGGTTCGGACGCGTTCAAGATGGGAGACAGTGATGATATAATCTAGTCCATTAATATTTCTTCAGTTAATTTCATCCCCACCGGGAACTAAGTTTGTTAACAGCGTGGAATTGTTATTCTTGTCCAACACCACTTTTTGATTCCTTTAAGTTTGAAGAGGAGTTGAGATATTTTTACCGTACACTACGGTTGGGGCTAATCTGGATGACACACAGGATAGAGAATTCGTGACTACTTCTAATATGTTGTCGGTTAAGAAACTTGGTTTGCGGATCCCAAGTACATTCAATCCCCCAACACGTTCTCATGGGGTGTGAGTCTCGTGGATTTTCTTTGTATGATAGGGATATTACGTGAGATCATACCAAAACGCTGACAAGATGCAATTTTCATGGACGCAATTTGGCTAAGGAAAGAACGTAAAGCCTTTTTACCTTACAATAAAAACAAGAGGATTATATTAAAGACGGGCCGACAAAAGGTGGGGACGTTGGTCATCATTGGCTAAGGCTCGCATATTTAGAAGAGGTTCAAAGACAGCTTTTGATGAAGGAAATATCGGGATATTGGATAAAGATACTATTTTTCAGATAAAGGGCAAAAATACAGGCCATTCTTGGACATATATTTGGAGAAAATAAATAGTAGATCAGGTAACTTATAGCTATCTACTATAAAACAATGTCACAATTTGTCCTGTATTTTTTGTACTCCCCAAAATGTGCATTAAAAAAAGTCTGGACAGACACAACGAGGGCGCCCCCAAATTGTGGTGTCTACGGCTATTATTTTTAGTCAGGAATTGCCAAATTTTTGAGAAAAAAAAAAGGGCTGACGCCATTGATTCAACTTTGAAAACTCTTTTGTATTAGATACAATCCCACATTTTCTTTCAATTGTTTGCAATAAAGAAATTATAAAACAGGTACCAGTGGAGTCATATCTTGTTTCATTTGATGTTGTAAGTCTGTACACGTCTATTGACCATCAGGAAGGCCTACAGGCCACGTCTAGGATATTGAGGATTTCAGATTTAAGTATCGAGGAGCAAAATCTTTGTCTGAATTGTTGACTGTTCTGCTGACTGACAATTCATTTCTTATGTGGAGCTATCTTTTTATAATCATCAGCGTGGAACCGCAATGGGTTTGGGATGTTGCCACGCCATACGCGAATGCATTCTATGATGTCTTTTGAAGACAGGTTTGTATATCAAAATGTAGTGTTTTCAGGTAAAAATGCTATGATTGGAAGCGTTATATTGATGAGGTTTTTGCGGTTATGGCGGAGGGCAACCTAGAATCTCTTCAGAGTTTTTTTTGGCGTTTTTGCAAAATGGTTTTTGTCAGGGTCTGCAATTCACAATGGAGTGTGATACTCACCAAATCCATTTTTTGGATACACTTCTGAAGAAAGACATACAGGGATATTTATCTACGGATATCTGATTCGAAACCGTACGGATAGGAATAGGTCTGTTGGGTCTATAGAAGTTTGTCATTACCGATTGGCATCAGGATGCCTTACTGAAATCACAGGTTTGCACGGGCTAAAATAATAGTAAACAGATCAATATTACAGAAGCATAGATTGGATTAGATGGCAGGAAGATTTAGGAGGAGACAGACTACCTGAGGGAGAATACTTGAGCATGGGGTTGGATTTAGATAATGGTAGTTAAAGATCAACCTGTAGTGATAAGCGTATTGCTTTTATTTGCACGTATCATCAGTTTCATGCCCAAATTTATCAATGTATAAAAAAGAGGATGGCCAATATATTGGGAGATATTACCCTCAAATTAGAGTTCTCAACAACCAGTTATGATTTCCTCAAGATGCTCTGGTTAGAGCTGATATTGGCCCTTCTAAGGTACCATTAACATCAGAGTTTATTAACTATTACATAGAAGAGGCACCTTTGCTTGTCTACATTGTGCACAATGTTGCAAATATTATCAGGTGTCGAAGAAATGTACAGCGCCCCAACACTGGAGATAAAGTATTCCCGTACGTGTTTTTTTATCATGTGACTCTTCTGCTTTCATTATATATATTGAAGTGTCCTGTGGGCCTTTTTATGTAGGCGAGACGGTGCAGAGAGTAAAAGAAGGTTGCTTGTCAAAGTCAACATCCGTTTGTAAAAAGACGGGTTACCGCGTACCAGCCATTTCATTGAAGCTCAACATTCGGGTGGCACAATTGAGAATTTCAAAGTATTGGAACAGGTACGACGCCCACGGAGAGGTGGAGACCATGTTAGATTTTGATAGTGATAGGGATCATGGTTGGATCCACCATCTGGACACTATGGGACCCCGGGTTTGATAGAGCTTGGAGTGCGACTTTAACATTTAGATAAACAATAGAAAATTGAGTGATGAAATTGATATGATGTTTTTGATCTTTTGATACTTTTCATCTGGATGTCTTCGATATTCGGTCTGGGTCGAATCGTGTACATGTATATATGTATTTATGTGACGAATAATGTTTGTGGAATATGGTTGTTTTGTATGTCTTAACATATTTGTTCTAATTATGTTTTGTATAGTATGTTACTAATTTGTTGAAATGCCCATGGTATATGTTTACAAGATTATTTTCTCAACTATGATCTTGAGATGAAGTCTCTAGAGGACTCCATGCAGTCTCATTTAACCAGCAATATATGAAATTTATATATATTATACTATTAACAACAATGGTTGAGATCAAGATCTCTAGGTTTCATTATTAGCACCTTCTAGGATTCTCTAAATTTGTTTCAAATAATTATGTTTCTTAACATTGAATAAACTTTCGCACAATGTAACTATTTTTGTCTGGAAGGAGTGCGCGCATCGCAATGATAGGTTCTGTTAGGGCGGAAACAGGGATTCATTTCCCTGGTGATGACGTGGTTCCATTTTGACGGCGGCGCCGTCTATTTTGTAGAGATGCTGATTTCGTCCCGGGTGAAGTGCGCGTGGCACGCGCAGTGCGCTAATAAGGGCGGGGTAAGTAGATATTCATCTTACCTACGATGACGCGGTCGTTGCGGTTTGGTTTGAAACGGCGCTTGCGAGGTCTGTTTTAAGAGTAGCCGGGTACTCTGTTTTGTGCATGGCGATGTTACTCTGTCCTTCCTCCATTAAAGACGACGCCGAGAAAGGCGACATTGAGGATTTCCCCCCATTATAAGTACTGAGAAATCTTTTCTTTATCTTATGTTTGGTACGAATTTTTTTATAATATATGAATGACTTTTCATGGGCTATTTCTGTGCTACAGGAGCTGTTAACATTTTGAATCATACAAATATGGTATGCATTAGAGTATATGATGTATGTATATTAAATCCAGGGCATTTAATTCTATGTGAGTTGATGTACTAAATTGTTAATATTAATTTTTTTTGTGATGTATATTATTCTTTATATGTATGTAGAAGGGACTTCTTTCTCTTTGTTGGGATTTTCCAATTTTGTGGATTTATTTGCGTGGTCGATATTGACTTGGTGATGTGACATATGTGATTTATGATATATATGTACAGCGATCTGTCTGATGAAGGCTCTGGAAGCCGAGAAAACGTTCACGACAGATGATTGATCGCCATTCTAAAATGAAACAGTTTTTTATGATATAGAAATGTGTATATAAGTAAAGTTCTGGTAATTTTTTGGAAATATCGATAATATGTGTGCGGGTATACATATAAAATAGTTTTTTATTGTAACTTATACCAGGCACCACTATACCAATTGCACATGGTGCGTGCTCGGCAAAAACCTTTATTGGATACTGCTGGTACCAGGGACCAGATTATAGGTCAATGTCCAGTTCAACTTAAAATGGTGGTTCATAGACTCCTTTTTCTGGCACTTTTTAATCTGTGGGTCAGACAGGTTTAATGGTCATTCTGCGGTACAGGTCTGATATAGTCAATGTCAGTTCAACTAAAATGGTGGTTCAAAAGACTCCTTTTCCGGCACTTTTCAATCTGTGGTGTCAGACAGGTTTAATGATCATCTGCGGTACAGGACAGCAATATAGTCAATGTCCACAGTTCATTAAAATGGTGGTTCAAAGACACGTTTTTTCCGGCACTTTTTAATCTGTGGGTCAGGACAGGTTTTAATGGTCATTCTTTTGGCTACAGGACAGTTATATGTCAATGTCCAGTTCAACTAAATTGGGTGGTTCAAAGGACTTCTTTTCCGGCACTTTTTAATCTGGGGGGTCAGACAGGTTTATGGTCTAATGCGGTACACGAAAAGATTATAGTCAATGTCACAAGTTCAACTAAAATGGTGGTTCAAAGAACTCCTTTTTCCGGCCCTTTTAAATCTGGGGGGGTCAAAACAGGTTTAATGGTCATTCTGCGGTACAGGACAGATATTAGTCAATGTCCGGGTTCAACTAAAAATGGTGGTTCAAAGACTCCTTTTTCAGCACTTTTTAATCTGTGGGTCAGACAGGTTTATGGTCATTCTGCGGTATAGGACAGATATAGTCAAGGTCCAGTTCAACTAAAATGGTGGTTCAAAGACTCCTTTTTCCTGCACTTTTTAATCTGTGGGTCAGACAGGTTTAATGGTCATTCTGCGGTACAGGACAGATATAGTCAATGTCCAGTTCAACTAAAATGGTGGTTCAAAGACTCCTTTTTCCGGCACTTTTTAAATCTGGGGTCATGCAGGTTTGGGGCTCATGCTGCGTTCCAGGACAGGGATATTCAATGTCCAGTTCATGTAAAATGATGGTTCAAATCATTCTGGCACTTTTTAATTTGTGGGTGATGCAGGTTTAAGGGTCATGTTGTGGTACAAGACAGGGATAGTGAATGGTGTGTGACTTTTTTTCTATGGCTTTTATAACCTAAGTGTGTTGCCTAAGATGTAGCATGTATCCATTTGACTGTTGTGGATGTTAATTCCAGCTTCTCCAGCCCTGTTTGTGTGTAAGAATGAAGGTGTTGTTGCTCTCCCATAGACTTTAATGGTCATCGGCGATAATCTATTATCGACTATCGGAAATCGTCTTGATAATTGCCGATATCAACTATCGACCCGAGGACGATAGTCAACGTAATCGCTCATTACTACTATTAAGGCCATGTTCACACAATGTATTTGCGGCGCGTACAGTACGTGCCGCAATACTTCATGTGTCTCGGGAGCTTGCGCTGATCAGCGCGTACTCCCGTGGCACTGGGGAAGGGGGGCTGGCAGCCCGCGGGCCTCATAGACATGCATTATCTCCTTGAGCGTACAATACGATTGTATTGTATGAGCGGGGAGAGGAGGAGTAATCTATAGTTCTCTATGAGAACTATGGATTACCGTAATTGCGGCATGCATCTCGCCCGTATTAAAGCACAAATACATGGAGAAATGCATGCCGCAATTACGCCGTCTGAACATACCCTAACAGTTCTTAGAAATATGGAACAATTATTTGTACCTTTTTTTAAATGGCTACTTATGCTTCTGTATCAGTTTTTTTTGTTCTTAGGATATAGAGGCCTTTCTCCTTTAGCTATGGAGCCTTATTAATTTTAGTTTATACCCCTGCTAACCTCTATGAATATTGATTAAATAGAAGAATGCTTGAAGATTTGTATTTTATTTGATATTAGTATACATTCAAGATACCTATATTTTAACTATTGATACATGTTCTCATAGGCAATTTGTTAGTAATAAGCAATTTGCATCACTTCCATGCTATTTACCACTGTTGTTTGCCACAAGATGGCATTGCAAATCTAAACAGGAATCTGGCTTTAGAAACATTTGAGTAAACGTTGCTAGTGTTCTCCACAATTAACATTACTTAGTTTGCATCTTTAGTCTGCGTATTATCCCCACTGAACACCTTAAATGAGGATTAATATTTGAATAGTTGGAAACTTTATTTTTTTTTTATTTAGGCCTCCTATTCATGATGAAAAAGATGTATAAAAAATCCCCCGTCTCACATATACAGAACTGAGTGCAGTTGCATGTAAGCAAAACAATAACGGTCAAACCTGTACTTCGGCCAAACACCTCCCAATCTTTGCAATGCCTGAAGCACCAATACTTTGCTCTGAAGGGCTTTTCCCACTGCATCCATGTCCTTTTATGCCACTCTGTGACATAGCCATGGCAGAGTCAACCTTTCTGTGCAGTGTTCGGGTGTCACAGACATTGCACAGACTGGAAAGTGGGAGGGCTATGCACAGACTTGATGACTGTTATGTTCGCATGCAATGGGGCATGTTGTGCCGACTTGCGACCAAGGTTTTTTTTTCCTAATGCAGTAAGTTTTAAAGCCCTGACAATGTCAAAGTATCATAGGGCTAAAAGAAAATGGAAAATATTCCTTAATTTCATGTTATTAACTACAAAAACTTATAATAAAACTAGGAAATCACAGAATAGTATATAAATATGTATTGGATAGGGCCATGAAAAATTAAGATTTTAAAATTATTTGAATTGAAGATCGTGACACACTTAACTCTGTCTTTTTCCAAGCATTTTTCTAGTTTTTTTTATTTTTAGTTTTTTGTTTAAAAAATGCTGTGACCAGGTGTAACTTGAAAGTCAAAGAACAATTTATAATGAATATATGCTTGGTATATATACTTGAACCTTGAAAAGATTTTTATTTGTGGTGTTTGTTTTCAATTTTCTTGGTTTAGTCCAATCAAATTGCTTTTTTTAAAACTACAGCAGTTTTAGTGTTTTTTCAAAAAATTGTCACAGGCAAAGTTATAAGTAGAGATGGGCGAATTTCTCAAAAATTTGGTTCGCTCATGTCGCCGAATTTCCCGTCAAAAATAACTTCGGTCCGAATTACTTCGGGACGAATCACGTTAAAAAACAGCTATTTCCAGGCTGCACAGAGCCTGCAGAGCTGTAAACATTGTGCCATCTTAAATATGCATAGGAGCTTGATTTGGTCTCATACAATGTTTATGTTTTAGTATGATACCACAATGACTGCCGCCTGCTATAGAATCGCTTCACTATAAAATTCCCTGGGCACTTAAGAGGGCAAAACTGACCAAAAAACTGAAGGGGGAATTAGCCTATAAAGTCCATGGCAAGCGACAACTGGAAAAAAACAAGCTGAGAGCTCAGTGGCAACATCAGTGACAGATGGGTGAGGAAAACGTCGGCAGCCACAGCAGCAGCATGAGGTAAGAGTGCTACAATGACATTCTTTAGGTGGCAAAAACAGAGTTAGGCCACAGAGTGCACAATGAACACAGGTGGAGTTGACGGCATCACAGCAGCAGCAGCATTAGGTCAGAACAGTGGCACAAAGACACAGTGTGATAGGTGTCAAAAACAGGAGTAGGCCACAGAGTTGGCACAATGACAGGGAGTGGAGGGCTACGCAGCAGCACCACAGCACCATGAGGTCAGGGCAGTGCCAGCACTGACATTCTGAGGTGGCAAACCAGAAGTAGCCACAAAAGTGGCACAAAGACAAGAGTGGAGGTGACATTGGCAAGCAGCAAGAGGTCAGACAGTGGCACAATTGAACATTCTGGAGTTTGCAAAACTGAATATGCCACAGAGTGGGCACAATGACAAAGAGTGGAGGTGACGGCGGCAGGAGCAACAGCATAATGTCCAGAGAGTTGGCACAATGACACAGTGTGTAGGTGACCACAGCAGCAACAACAGCGCATCAGCATAGGGTCAGAGAAGGATGGCCACAATGACAGAAGTGTGGAGTGGGTAGGCAATTACCAGTCCCTGGTAGAGATGGAGGAAGGCAGATGGAGAAACTGTCAGCAGATGTGTGGCATAGGCGGGGCGGCATCAGAATAGTTGCTGAGGCAGGTAGTTTGAACCAGAACTCATTTCTCACAGTTTGGGTGATGCGTCATGGCTGATGAAGTCAGAGAGTGCACACAAGACACAGATGTGGAGTCACGACAGCAGCACAAGAACAGAGCAGTGGCACAATGACATTCTGCAGGTGGCAAAAACTGGAGTAGGCCACAGAGTGGCACAATGACAAGAGTGAGGTGACGACGGCAGGAGCAACAGCATAGGTCAGAGAGTGGCAAAGGGGGGGGGGGGGGGGGGGGGGGGGGGGGGGGGGGAAGAAACCAATGACACGTGGTAGGTGACTGCAGCAGCAAACAACAGCAGCGCATCATGAGGTCAAGAGTGCACAATGACTCAGTGTGGAGGTCACCACCACAACAGCAGCAGCAGCATGAGGCAGGCATGGCACAAGACATTCCCTGGAGGTGACAAAAACTGTAGTAGGCCCCAGAGTGGCACAATGACAGAGAGAGAGGGTACTGCAGCAACACATGATGTCAGAGAGTGGCACAATTGACAGGGTTGGAGGTGACCGCAGCAGCAACAACAGCAGCAGCAGTATGAGTCAGAGAGTGGCACAATGACACAGTGTGGATTTCATGGCACCACAACGCAGCAACAGCATGAGGTCATAGAGGGCACAATGACAGGTGTGGAGAGGGTGGCAATACAGTCCTCGGTAAGATGGTGGTAGGCAGATGAGAAACTGTCAGCAAATGAGTGGCATCAGGCGGGTGGCGGCATCAGAAAGTTCTGAGGCAGGTAGTATGAACCCAGACTCATTTCTCACAGTTGGGGTGAGGCTCATGGCTGATGAAGTCTGAACGTCTAAGGCATTGGTGTGTGGAAATCCTGACGAACCACGCCTGATTCAACTTGACAAAGGTCAGTCGTTCACAATCCCGTGGACAAGACGGTCTCCTTGGGGCTACACGATGGCTCCCCGCCTCACTGAACACCCGCTCTGATAGCCACACTACTGGCCGGGCAGGACAGCTTCTCACTGCAAACACGGTCAAAGTTTGGCGGCCACACATCCAGTTTTTGGCTGCCAGTAATCCAGCGGACTTCTAACTGGGTGGCAGAGTGCTGTCCCAAGTAGGCCACCACCTGCGGTTCAGACTCTCCAGGTCCTGCATTGCTTGGCTGGCGACTGCCCTACCCCAGTATGCGGTATGACTAGAAGGCCTGTTCATCAGTGACTCCAGACTTAGTATTGCGTGCTGAATGGACTGGTACTGCTCCTACCACCCCCCACCTTCCCCACACCCGCGGCAGTAGGTACTTGAGCGCTTGAGAACTCCACCCCCCCCCCGTTCAGACACTGTTAGAGGAGGAACGATGCCAGCACATAGCATCGCCCAACTGACTACAGAGTATTTACCCCTATATAAACTGAGTTAGGTCCTCCCTCCAATAGCTGGGAGAAAAGGCTCCATTTTGGACCGGTAGCAATGGGTCCAATAGGGTGGAAGCCAGAGTCATCCCTCTGCCAGATGCTGAGTATCGGCTGTCCACTAGCCGCAAAATCAGCATGCTGGCGGCCATCAGCTCAAGTGACTCCGGATGGGGGCTCCCCAGCCTCCCTCTCCACTGGTATACTGCCACGGTCTTGCGGGTCATCTCCTTGTCTTCCTCATCTCCATCTACCTCCTCCACTGCTCCTGCTCCACCTCTCTTTCACCTGGGTAGAAAATCCACTCCATTTCACCAGCCAATGTTTCTGCTCCAAGTGTCCTCCTCCTCCTCCATTTCATTCCCCACCGACTCATGTGGTCCGTCACCCCGCGCCCCCCCGAGAATGTAGCCGCCACATCTCCAGTCCCCTCGCCCAGACAGATTTTTCAGCAACTGTTTCCAGTACATTAACGCAGTGGAAAGACGTTTATTCATGCGTAGTCCTGGCGACTGACAAATAACGTCGGCCTCCTCGAATGGCTCAACAACGGCAGGTGTCACGCATGATCTGCCCCTGGCTGACAGCAAAAGGTTACACAGGAAGAGTAACTGTCCGCCTGGATCATCAATAAATCTTAATGGCCTTACTCGTGTTCATACAGTCCGTCCAACATGGCGCAGGCTGAATTCCAACTGGAGGAAACAACGCATATCAGATGTTTTTGGGGAGGCCGTTCTGCCGCTGCAACTCGAGAGGGTGTATTCCTGGCTTTGTAAGGAATGTAATAAAGTGCATGCACAGTTTCCTGGCCTTTTCAGAATTTTCTTGAAGAACTGTGGAAGACTTCAGAAAACTATTCACAACCAGAATTTGAACACATGCGCCATGCAGGGCGCATGGACCATCACCTCCCACGTGCAGCGCGACAACATGTTAGTCCCATTGTCCTCACCAAGTGTTCATGAATTGCATTTGGCGCGGAGAAAGCCACACACGATTTCTTGCTGCATGACGCGGAGCAAGTTCCCCCCCGTGTGACTTCGTTCGCCGAGGCAACCCAGGTGAAAATGCGTGACCCCGCGTGCCACACAGTGGTATGAGGGGAGCAGTACTTGTGGACTGGACGAGGGTGGAGGAGTGGGAGGGCCTTTGGGCAAAACAGCACGTTTGACAACGTGGGGAGAAAGCGGCGTCTCCTGTCCAATTTGGGGTGTCCGGGGCGGGGAAGCACGTCCCCCAGGGGGCCATAAAGGACATGTAGGGGCCCAACCGTAGTTTGCTCCAGAGTCTGCGCTGCGTGCCCCTTGGAAAAACCCGAAACCAAAGGGGCGGGCCCACTTTTGTTTAATATTTATAAAGTGGGTACCCCTTTTTAAAAAAGAAATTACGGCTTGGAACCTCCTCCCGGCTCGGCACAAGCCTTTAGTTTCGAATGGTGCAGAGTCCACCATTTGGAAAGGAGGGATGCGGGACCAACAATTGGCAGGAGCACGGTCAGCTGTGCACCTTGGAGGTTGGATGCTATGGTCCTTTGAAATCGCCTCGGATGATGCTGGCCCCATGAGTAGCGGGGACAGGACATCTGGAAGGGAGATGATGTCAAAGGAAACGCCCCCCTTCTGAAAGGGGTGGTGGAGCCTTAGGGCGAAATGGCATGCTGCCAGGGGCCCCGCTGCGTTGAACAGCCGGGATGGACCCCAATCTCACCCGTTTCCCCCGGGGCCCCCGGAGGGTGACGCTGCATGTGTTACGCAGGGCCGTGGTGCCAACGTTAGCCCCCGGCCCGCTTCATTTTTCCCCCATATTTTTTAAATATCCCCAAAATTTGGCTCCCCGGCGTCTTACAAAGAACCCACCCCCCCGAGTAGCAGATTTTACCGCCCAAAGCTCCGCACTGAGTGACACGCCCCCGCTGCCTCGCTGAACCCCTGTGCCGCTACTTTCTTGGACCTGCAAAGCGGGTTTTTTACCCCGTGGTCGCTTGGCTCAAGAACTCACACTGCTGCTACCCTGCTGACTCACGGCCACACAACCCACTTGCTGGCTGCGCCTCTGCCTGACGCGCAAGCTGACGCCCTCTTCTCCTGACGATGATGAAGCCCTTGCTTCACCCGGCTCCTAAGTGCGGTCGGCTACATAGTTTCATAGTTTCATAGTTTCATAGTTTGTAAGGCCGAAAAAAGACGAGACGTCCATCCAGTTCAGCCTGTTGTGCTAAGGTGTTGATCCAGAGGAAGGCAAAAAACCCCAATGAGGTAGAAGCCAATTGTCCTCATTTTAGGGAAAAATTCCTTCCCGACTCCAATCTGGCAATCGGAAAAATCCCTGGATCAATGACCCCTCTCCAGAATCCTAGACACTATAACTTGTTATATTATTATGCTCCAGAAATGCATCCAAACCCTTTTTGAACTCTGTTAGTGAATTCACCATGACAAGTTCCTCTGGCAGAGAGTTCCACAGTCTCACTGCTCTTACAGTAAAGAATCCCTTTCTATGTTTATGTAGAAACTTTCGTTCCTCAAGACGTAGAGGATGCCCCCTTGTTCTAGATACAGTCCTGGGTATAAATAAATCTTGGGAGAGATCTCTATATTGACCTTTGATGTATATAAACATATTTATTATGTCCCCCCGAAGCCGTCTTTTCTCTAAACTAAATAACCCTAATCTTGCTAATCTTTCTGGGTACTGTAGTCCACCCAGTCCTTTTATTATTTTTGTTGCCCGCCTTTGTACCTGTTCAAGCTCTACAATGTCTTTCCTGTCCACTGGTGTCCAAAACTGTACACAATATTCCATGTGTAGTCTAACCAGTGACTTGTATAATGGGAGAATAAAGTTCTCATCATGTGCCTCTATGCCCCTTCTAATGCACCCCATGATCCTATTTGCCTTGGCAGCTGCTGTCTGACACTGGCTGCTACAATTAAGTTTACTGTCCACCAGGATTCCCAAGTCCTTCTCCATGTCACTTTTACATCATCATCAATTTGTGTTTCATCGTCACTGCTGTCCTCATCACCGGTCTTGGTATGCAGAGGCTGACCCCTCACTACATGACCTCCCATGCCACTCTCCACATCTATACTTTGCCGCCTACTGCAAGAAGCAGGGGATATTGGCCCCATTTCTTCGCTGCCAAGTAGCTGCTGACTGCCCTCCTCAAATTGTTCATCCTCGCTATATAGTGGCGCTGAGCCCAGACCTCATAGTAGATCTCTGGCTGAGGGAACCGGATGGAACAGAGGCGGGTTGAGGACAGGTGAGGGCCGCTGACCTGCTCCCGGGCCATGCCAACTAAGGGTTGTGTCTGACGTTCCCACAGACTCTTGGTTGGGGTTGTCAGATGTCATCTGGGAGGAAGTGGATGACCTAGTCAACCAATCAAGAACCCTTGGGTTGCTAGTCAGCACACGGCTGCTAGATGACAGCGGCAGTTGTGGCCTCACCGAGTGACCCCTGCTGTGACGTCCCCTTGCTGTGCTGCGACCTGGGCCTGCTCCAGGAATGTTTGTGCCACTGCCACTCGCAGGTGAAGAGCCTGCCACCTCTCTGTCTGACATACTGTTTGTTCTAAAATGTACAGACACTGTTTGATGAAGATATCTGTATATGATAAATACACACCCTGTATTTGACTCCAAATGAACCCAGTAACAAGCTTGGGTAACCCTTGGATGTAAATTGCGCTCCACAAATGGGCAGGAAAAATTGACTTGTATGTGCCGTTTAAAAACTCTGTGTATTTTACTGAATGTAAAAGCACAAACAGGCTTAATTAACCTTCGGATATGAATTATGCTACAGAATTTCTTCTGTGGCGGTGAAAAAGAAAGTTTCTTTTACTGAGTACAACTGCAGAAAAATACTTAGTTAACCCTTGGATGTAAATTGCGCAAAAGAATTGAGCAGCCACAAACTACCAGCTTTGTAGCGTGTTACAATGGTGTGTATTTTACGCTACACAACAAGAGAAAAAATTGTAATTAACCTTCGCTTGTGAATTATGCTACAGGAAAAATGTATTTTTTGGCGGTGAAAGACGGTTTATTTTAGTCACCACAGCAGCAAAACAACGCTTAATTAACCCCTGGATGTAAATTGCGCCAAACAATTGAGCAACCACAAACTACTAGCTTTGTAGCGTGTTACAATGGCGTGTTTTTTACGCTAAACAACCAGAGATTAAATTGTAATTAACCTTCGCTTGTGAATTATGCTACAGGAAAAATGTATTTTTTATTGGTGAAAGTCGGTTTATTTTCGTCACCACAGCAGCAAAACAACGCTTAATTAACCCCTGGATGTAAATTGCGCAAAAGAATTGAGCAGCCAAAAATGAAGTGGTATTTGTATTGTAAAAACGCTGTTTCTTTAAATGAATACAACAGGAACAGGCTTAGATCCCCCTTGGATATTCAATGTGCTGTGAGCAGATAGCATTAAAATGTATATGCAGCTGCACTGGACACACACTGGACTTCAGATCCAATACCCCACAAAATCAGAAATAGAACGTTAAGAGAAGCAGTCTCTGAGACAAGCTGAGACACCCCCCAAAAATCGCTGTATAAAAATCAGTTCTTCAGTAAGAGCTATTACAAGCAGCCGCGGCAGCACCTTCCCTAATCAGTACAGTGAGAGCGGTATGAGCTGCCAGTGTCGCGCCCGGACTTATATAGTGCGGTGACGTCACAGAATCCCGCCGGTCTCTGATTGGCTTCACCTCTGCACATGTCATGCAGGCTATGCCCTTCTTCCTCCCAGAGTTCTTTGCCCCATGTAACGCCATGTGCTCGCAGCCATTTTATCAATCAAAAGCACACTTCGTTCACCCGAAGTACCCCAAACTTCGACTTCGTTCAGAACCGAAGTTTTCCTGAAATTCTAAACGAATTCCCCTTCGTTAGAATCAATTGGCCCATCTCTAGTTATAAGACTTGAAATATGTGAAAAGAAGGCGAGATTGATCAGTCTAAGGGCTTCTTTATCAGCTTGTTTTTAAAACATGTAAAAAAAAAAACTCCACATAAGTTAAACATTTTTAGTAAAGGTTTACAATTGTTTCTCTAGACAATATCTCGGGCCTCTTTATTTCTCTCTCCCATAGCTCTGTGCCTGCAGGACAGTGATTCTGCCTAAGGACTGGTGTTGTGACCTGGCACACTCCCGGGGCTGTTTACGCAAGCTTACTTGTCCTCCAGCTAACTCTTCTTCTCTCCCAGGACAGTTCCCAAGGCTTTCCTCAATTTCTTCACTCCTTACTACACTCTCCCAGCTACCTGTCCCTGTTTTCTCCTTCCCTATCTTTCCTCTCCTTCACCTGTGAGCTACCAGGCAGATGGTGTGTCTATAGTCCGCAATAGTGCTGGCTAGTGGGAGGATAATCCCAAATGCTGGAACAGAGCTCAGCTCAGAACTAAACTTCTTAACATGTCATGGATCTTTTAAACAGAAACTGGAGCCCCCCATTCTTCCTCACACTTATTGGCTGCAGGCCTGATTGTATTTCCCCACCTTAAAACACCCCTGCCCTCAGTAAAGTTTTTTTGTCATTCTTAACCACTTATTAACACTATGGGTGACATGTATGATCAGGTTTTTCACCCTTTTCTGGCATTAAATGTGCCTAAGTGAGCAGTCTACGATGTTTATTGCACCTAATGAATGTGTTAGGCGCATTGGGCCACATGTATGAAAACTGTCTAGGCACAAAACTCTCTTTTTTGCCCATAGCAACCAATCAGTGTGCCCCTTTAATTTTTACAGAGGCCTATATGAAATGAAAGGGGTGCTCTGATTGATAGCTAAGGGTAACAAAGAGAGTTTTAGACCTAGACAGTTTTCATACATGTGGCCCATTGTTCATAAGACTCGACCCTTTTTAATGCACCTAAGATGAGGGGGCATTCTGGGGGCATGTCGCACCATAATTGTAATATGAGACACATATATGAATGAAGGTCGGCAAAGCTAGGTGCATTATTGCTCGAGCAGGCAGACTTATTTCAAAGTGGTCTGTCTGAGCCTGAGGAGTCTAAGTGGAGCTGGATTTGCTGTTGGGAAAAATTTCCCTTATTTCTCAACTTCACCGTCCCAATAATAAAAAGTATGTTTTTAATAATTATCAAACTGTTAAAATAAATTATTTAAATTTATAAAAAAAAATTTCATATAAATTATTTTAAAAATAAATAATATCCCAAAAACATAAAAATATCTCTTATAAAATGCATTTAAATGTAATATAATCTAAAACTAGTTTTACATTAAATAACCCACTGATGTTCAGATTTTTACATTTTTAATTTTTACTACATCAAATTTGAAATTTATTTTTGCTGCTCTCACCCTTTATTCTACACTAAGCAAGAGCCAGCACAGGTCTTGCAGGGACCTGTGGTTCACCAAGCAAGATCAGTACCATAGTTTCAATTCACTGACATGCTATAGGCGAATTGCGTTGAACTTAAGACTCCATTTATAATCGCATAAAAAACACTTTCATACCTTCAGGTGCATTATACACTGAAAACGAGACTCGACAATTCACTTCAAAGCACTTTTCTTCATACACACACATATATATATATATATATAATATATATAATATATTTATATATATATATATATATATATATTATATATTATATATTATATATATATATATATATATATATATATACTGTAAGGTTGCAACAGCAGGAAGGGTATGTCCTGGGTTGAAAGCAGCTACCGCACAGTCAGCCGAGTCAGGGAAAATGGACGAGCTGGTAAAACAGCTGATGCAAGCAAACGCCAACCTCCAGCTGATGGCGGTAGTCAGCAGAAAGCGCACGAGGGAACCATCCGGGCCCAAGCTGAGCCCAACCGCCTGTTAATTGAGACCCACCGGCCATGGTGAAGGAGCAACAGCAGGTGAACCGGGACTCTGCAGCAACAGCTTCAGGCCCTGGCGGTGAGGCCAGAGGGGTCAACAGGTGTGCAGTCAACGCCCCGCCAGGTGGTGCAAAGCTCCCTGCGCAAGATGACCAAGGATGATGACCCCGAGGCTTACCTGGGACCTTCGAAGGATAGCGGAAAGAGAGCAGTACCTTTTGGACCAGTGGCAGATGTCCTGGCCCCCTTCCTAACGGGGCGAACCACAAAAGGCCTATTTCGCCCTTAGAGCCCAAGACGCCAAGGACTACGCCAAATACGTGGTGAGATTACTGGCCCGACTGGGGGTCACACTTGCCTATAAGGGCCCAGAGGGGCACAAGCCTGGGAGTTTGATCCTACCAACCCCACAAGGTCCCAAATGTACGACCTGTTTCCACCTTACCAAAAGTGGCTACAGCCGGACACTCTCCCCCCAGCCCAGGTGGTCGAACGGTGGTCTGTGACCGTTTCATGCGGGCCCTTCCCGTCAGGCTCCAGCGGTGCGTGGGCTACACGGGACCCCCAAAAGTGTGGATGAACTGGTCGCGGTGGGTGGGAAGATACAGCGCACGGAAGAATTCCTGCAGGTGCTACACCCCAGAGGAGTCCGCAGACCTCCAACCGCGGTAAGACTGTTCCTGTCCCAAAGAGGGTCACGGTTAAAGTGGAAGGGGGGGAGAGACCACCCACCCCAAAAAGGGACCACGTTCCTAAAGCCCGGGACCCCATAATCTGCTGGCGGTGCCAAGGATTTGTCATGTGGTGGCGCGTTGCCCGGGGAGAGAAGAACCCATGGAATGTGGGTTGGGGAGGCGTACTTCCTGGTTTGCCCGGCCCATCTTACTCCACAAGGGTTGCGGCTGGGGGGGGACCTTTAGAGAGTGCAGGGTCCCGTTAATGGACATTCCGTGCAGGCCCTCCTGGACTCGGGGAGCTTGGTGACCCTCGTGCAAGCACAGCTGGTGAACCCGGATCAACTACACGCCGAATAGGGGTAGTGTGTATTCACGGGGACACCAAGATACCCACTGCCATACTTGCCTTTAGAGACTGCCTGTGGGGTGACACAACATGAGGTGGCGTTGTGGCAAGCTTACCCATGGGGCCCAATTATCGGATGTGATCTCCCCTTGTTTTGGGAGTTATGGGGACAAAAAAATAAATGCATGTTGATTTTGGTAACCGCCTGTAAATAACATATGCCATGGTGGATAATGTAGAACCGCTTCCTTTTTTCCATTTTCGGTACTGGCTGGAGACGCAGAGGAGACCCCCTCTGAGTTGGAACTCTCCTCCTTGCCTGTCTCGAGAGGGAATTTTGGTAACGAACAATTGAGGGACCATAATTTGCAGAACCCCTGGAAAAGCGGTAAAGGTCATAGATGGTAAATCCGGAACCAGGGGAGAAGTTGGTGTACCTCACTTCGCCGTACAGATAACCTCCTGTACAGGGTGAAAAGGACACCAACCCAAATGGTAGAGAAAGTTGGTGGTCCCCCGGACCCATGTCCGTATGGTTTTGGAATTACCCCATTCCCATGTCTTAGGGGGACACTTGGGGCGGAGAAAACTAGGGACGGGGTGGAGGGCGGAATTTTACTGGCCCGGCATCTAAAAGGCAGTGGAAGAGTTCTGTCAGTCCTGTCAGAGTGTCAGGTCCACGGCCCTAGACCCCATCTCCGGAGCCGCGGGTTTCCCCCTGCCCATCATCGAGGTGCCCTTCGAACGGATTGGCATGGATCTGGTGGAAACCCTCCCTAATCGGCGAGGACATCAGCATATCCTAGTGGTACTGGTTTATGACCCGCTATCCAGAGGCCATACCCCTCAGAAACACCCCTCCAAAGGGATAGTGGGGAAAACTGTCCACCTATTCACCCGTACTGGGATCCCAAAGGAGATCCTACAGATCAGGGCACCCCATTCATGTCCAAAGGGGACCAAAGAGCTGTGTCGCCTGCTAAAGATTAACCCACCTGCGCACCTCCGTGTTACCATCCCCAGACCGACGGTCTGGTAGAGCGTTTCAATAAGACCTTAAAAGGGATGTTAAGAAAGTGGTGGACAAGGATGGGAGGGATTGGGATTGCCTGTTGCCCTATCTGATGTTTTCCATCCGGGAAGTGCCACAGGCGGGGCTACGGGATTTTCTCCATTCGAGCTGCTGTATGGGAGACATCCCCGAGGGCTGTGGACATAGCCGGAAGACCTGGGAAAAAGAGGAAAACCCTTACAGGAGTGTCATCGGCATATAGCCGACAGCAGGACGGATCGCGGCTGTTATGCCCAATTGTAAGGGAAAACAAAGCGGCAGGCCCAGGAGGCACAGGCCAGGTTTACAACAGGACCGCAAGGGTCAGATCCTCTCAGCCGGGGACAGGTGCTCGTACTTGTCCCCACAGGTAGAGAGCAAATTTCTAGCCAAGTGGCAAGGCCTTTTGAAATCTGCGAAAGGGTAGGTGAGGTGAAAAACCCGCCAGGGAAGAAATGCCCTACCAAATATATCATGTCACCTCATCAAAACCTGGAAGGACCGGGAAAGTCTGGTGGCTGCAAAAGGGGCTCAGGGGGGTCCCAAACAAGGGGTTACCCCCTGTTCATATCTCGAATCCTTGTCAGAGGTCCAGAGGCAGGAGGTCAGGGGGAAATTTCCCACAAAGGAATCGAGGGTCTTCTCTGAACTGCCTTGCGGGGGCAGACGTCATTAAACATGACATTGTAACCGAGCCCGGTCAAAAGGGACGGTTAAGACCATACATGGTAACCGGAAGCCCAGAGGCAAGCCATATCAGAAGAGGTGGGGGGAAAATGTTAGCCTTAGGGGTCATAGAGAAGTCCCAAAGTGGGTGGTCGAGCCCAATTGTGATCATTCCTAAGCCGATGGTAGCTTGCGGTTCTGTAACGATTTCGCAAGTTGAATGGATCTCCAAATTTGACGCCTACCCATGCCAGGGTCGATGAGCTGATCTAGAGGGTTGGGGCCCGCGAGGTATAAAGACCACCTTTGCCTCACCAAGGGGTATTGGCAGGTTCCCTCACAGATGAGGCCAGGGAAAAAAAAAAACAGCATTCTTTACCCCAGAGGGACACTTCCAGTATGTAGTCCTTCCCTTTGGGTTAATGGGGCCCCTGCGACCTTCCAGAGGGCTAATGGACATCATCCTGCAGCCGCAAAAAAAAGTATGCAGCCGCATACCTGGATGATGTGGTGATTTATAGTGCAGATTGGGATTCGCATCTGGCTAAGGTGCAAGCAGTCCTAGACACGATAGGGGCCGCTGGGTAACAGCCAATCCCCAGAAATGCGCGATAGGGCTAGAAGAGGCTCGCTACCTCGGCTACAAACATCGGCCGAGGGATCATCAAACCCAAATAGATAAGGCTTGAAGCCATTAGGAATTGGCCTCAACCGGTGTCCAAAAAGCAGGGTTAGAGCCTTCCTGGGCATTGCAGGCTATTACAGGAGGTTTGTGCCAGGCTTTGCCTCAATAGCTGCTCCTCTAACAGACCCCACCAAGGGAGCGAAGTCCCCCATGGTAAAGTGGAGTCTGGGCCGAACAAGCCTTCCAAAAAATTAAGGAGGTTCTATGTAAAAAGGGTGTTCTGATCACCCCTAACTTCAGGGAAGAATTTTCCCGTTGCAGACAGATGCCTCAGAAGTTGGCCCTTTGGGCAGTCTTATCCCAAAGGATTAATGGGAAGAGCACCCCTTTGTGTACCTCAGCCGGAAGTTGTCGGCGGTGAGAAAATGATGCCATTGTGGAGAGGGAATGTCTGGCCCTGAAGTGGGCCATTGAGTCACTTCGATATTATCTAGTGGGGAGGCAATTTAGGGTGATCACAGATCACTCCCCATTGAATGGGGTGGCCCAAAACAAAGGGAAGAACGCAAGGGTGACCCGGTGGTTCCTGGCTCTGCAGGACTTCAAATTCTGTGTGGAACACCGTCCTGGGTCCCAGAGGCAAACGCAGATGCGTTTTTCTAGGGTGCACAGTTTCGGGGAAAAAGGTTTCTCCGCCCCACGGGTCTGAGCAGGGGGGGGGGATATGTAAGGTTGCAACAGCAGGAAGGGGGAAAATAACGGTGCATATATCCGGCCAGAGGGCCTTGCATGCGCCTTCAAATGTCCAAAACACATGCCCCAGGTAAGGAGCCTTGGGGGAATGAAAGGCAATATTAGATAGGTGTCGACAGTATAGACTGTCGACATATGTTTAACGTTTTAATTTTTTAGCATGGCTTTCAGGGCCCTTCCCGGGTCGGCCTTTCATTGGGAGTGAGCATAGAGCAGGGGGGGTGCTCACTCCCCATGGATCCACTCCCCAGGTTCCACTCCAAGTTTTAAACCCGGAATCTATTAGTCAGCAGGGAAGCTGACTGGAGGAGACTACAACTCCCAGGCTTTCCTTTAAGTCTGGAGAGGAGACACGCTGGAGATCAGCAGGAAACTTACAAGCTGATATAAGTTGGCCTTTGTTAATTAGAGCCCAGACGGGCAGGCGGTTGTTTTGTTTATGTCGGTGCATGCCTTGCACTTGTCGTTTTTGTTTGCTGCTTAAATAAAATACAGAGGCCCTGTATTTTTGCACCCCAAGATCTGTCTCTGTCTCTGCCTGAAAACACACGTGTGCCAAGATCCCAGAGCCCCTAAAGCTCACAAAAAATATATATATTTTTATATATATTATATATATGCTCCAAGGAGTAGGACTTGTGTGATTTTTCCTTGTGAAGGTGTCTTCATGGTGTTACCCATGTGGTTTTCATCTTCAGCTATTGTAGGGGGGTGGGAACACCCCCTATGAACAGTATATTATTATGTATTGTATTATGTATTATATTGTATATATATATATACTCTTTACCTTCAAGTATAATCAATACTACTGTTCATAGGGGGTGTTACCACCCTCTACAGATATTATTATAAATATTTATAGAACCTTATACTCAAAGCTCTAACAAATAAACCAGTCAGATATGTAGTATTCAAGCTAGCATTTCTTCAAGCTAAATAAGATCTCTGTCATAATGCTAGGGGTACAGAATGTAACCCATCTACTATGAATATTCTGCAGTCATTATTTATAAAGAAACTTTTTTAACCAATTTCACTCCACAAAGAATTTTTTGTCCTCCACAATACAATATATGGTGCATATAATGGATCCAAGAAAAAAATACAACCTGCCTGCAAAAACTTAGCTGTCGACAACTATTTTGACAGAAAAATAAAAAACTAATGGCTTTAGGAAGGGAGGGATGAAAAAAGGGAATACAACCCCCCCGCCCCCCAAAAAAAAAAATAGTCCAGACTCTAAGGAGTTAATAGAGTTGATTTGGCACCTTATGGCATGTCTAAGGATCTGAAAGAAAGAATTATTGCACTACATAAAGATAGCCTAGGCTCTGAGAAGATTGCTAAAACCCTAAAACTGAGCTGCAGCATAGTGGCCAGACCATACAGTGGTTTAACAAAACAGTTTCAACTGAGAACAGGCCTCGCCATGGTCGACCAAAGAAGTTGAGTGCATTCACTCAGCATCACATAAAGAGATTGTCTTTATAAAATAGACTTATGGGTACTGCCAGCATTGCTGCAGAGGGTAAAAGGGTGGGGAGTCTACCAGTCAGTGCTCAGACCATACGCCCACAAACAGTTTGCTGAAGACAAGCAGACTACGGATATGGAACCATGTTCTGTGGTCTGATGAGACCAAGATAAACTTATTTGGTTCAGATGGTGTCAAGTGTGTGTGGAGACAACGGGATGAGGAGTACAAAGACAAGTGTGTCTTGCTTACAGTAAAGCATGATGGTGGGAGTGTCATGAGTGCTGCCAGCTATGGAAAGCTTCAGTTCATTGAGGGAGTGCAGTTGCGCTGCGCTCGCCTGTCTGTTCTGTGTGCTGCAAGATAGATAAGCCAGGCTATGCAGATGCATAAGGAACGCTCAGTGAATACAGAGTTGTCGGCCACGATGGACTAATGATACAGTGAAACCGCAAGTAACAAATTTGTATTGTTTGCAAGTGTTTGTTTATTGACGACTTTTAATAAATGTCATGTCGAGAACAAGTACCTGTTACTGACTGTAGTGACTGGAGCCATGAATGGCAACATGTACAGTGACATACTGAAGCAGATCATGAACCCCTCCCTTCGGAAAATTGGTGGCAGTGCAGTTTTTCAACATGATAATGACTCCATTTTCACTTAGGGGTGTACTCACTTTTGTTGCCAGCGGTTTAGACATTGATGGCTGTGTGTTTAGTTATTTTGAGGTCACATAAAATTTACACTGTTAGGCTATGTCTCAATGCAGTGGACAAAAGACTACCTGAAAACAAATTACTAAAAACATTCATGAAACTGAGTTTTCTGTCCACTGCCTGTCAAAAGCAGCTGAAAAAACGGCTTTTACAAGTGTTTTTTGCTTGTCTTTAAGCCTGTTTTTTAATGTCTGCATAAATTAAGCCATTGGATGTAACTCTGCCCTACAAAAGGGTAAATAAAGCACATTACTCCTTTTTATATGTGATCTTGAGGTCGTATTACGGATTTTAGCGCTAATAAAGTTATTTTGCGTATGTCGTCAAAAATACGTTTTTTTTTAAGGATTTTGGCTCTAAAGTCCATTTTTAATGGATTTTGGTGTTAAGATCTGCATTTTTTACGGATTTTGGCACTAATAAAGCTATCTCGCTTTTGTCGCCAAAAATACTTTTTTTATGGATTTTGGCCCTAAAGTAAATTTTTTAACGGATTTTGGCGCTAAGATCTGCATCTTTTACACATTTTGGCGCTGATAAAGTTATCTTGCTTTTGTCGGCAAAAATCCTTTTTTTATGGATTTTGGCCCCATAGTCAATTTTTTAACGAATTTTACGGATTTTGACACTAATAAAGTTCTCGCTTCTGACGCAAAAAATAAGTGTTTTGACCGATTTTGGCCTAAGAATCCGTTTTTTTACCGATTTTGGCGCGAAAATCCTTTTCTTAACATATTTTGGCGCTAATAAAGTTTTCTCGCTTCTGACGCCAAAAATACGTTTTTTTACAGTTTTTGTGCAAGAATCCATTTTTTTACGGATTTTGGCGCTAAAATACTTTTCTTAACAAATTTTGGCACTTATAAAGTTAAGAAAAGGATTTTAGCGTAAAAAATGTCTGTAAAAAACGTATACTTAGTGATATAATTTATTAGCGCCAAAATATGTTAAGAAGAGGATTTTAGCATCAAAATCCGTTAAAAAAAAGTTTCTGGCGCCAAAATCTGTAAAAAAAAACGTATTTTTGGCATCAGAAGCGAGATAACTTTATTATCACCAAAATATCTTAAGAAAAGGATTTTAGCACCAAAATCCGCACAAAAAAAATGGATTCTGACTCCAAAATCTATAAAAAACGTATTTTTAGCGAAAAATATATGAATTGCGCAAAAAACTTGATCAAAAAAGTATGATCATTTTATTACGAAAGGTATAACAAAGGACACATCAGACACTTGTATGCAAATTTGATCAGGTATAACCTTTATGAACACCCACTATAGGTGGGACTTGGCTCTCCTGGGAGGATTTTCATTGAAAAATCGCGGCAAAAGACATCCTCCGCTTTACAGAGACTCCTGTAGTAAATGTTCTGCCCGGCTCTGGCGTTTTTTAGAACATGTTGCAAAATACGACCAGTAAAAAAAATGAGCAGAAAAAAGAAGCTCAGTGTAGACAGCAGGACGTTTTTACATTAGAAGTCTATGGGAGCTCTTTACAGTCGTTTTTCCAGCGTTTTTAGAAAATTAAAAACACTGAAAAAATGGACGTTTTTCTGTGCAGTGTAGAGATAGCCTTATGCAAGCTGTACACTGACTACTTTACATTGTATCAAAGTGTCATGTCTTCGATGGTGTCCCATGAAATATATAGTATAATATTTACAAAAATGTGAGGGATGTTCTCACTTTTGTGAGTTTCTATACATATATTTGGTTTTACAATTATATTTTCCTAACCACCTAAGCACTCATATGATAATCCACCACTGCCTCTCCACCCCCAAGCCAGGAAGTGGTGATGCCTAAGCCACTATTGTTTGAAGTTCAAAATGAAAAATATTGCTCAATTCTTGTGTCAGGTAATCAGCATAAAATGAGGTACAAAATTAGCCATTTGTGTAGCTGAAGCAACATGCTTATGTTCATCTTACTGTCATTATTGTTTTCTTAGTAGTCCTCTGGTGTGGGAATCACCATACATGACATTTGCATGCCCTAACAGAGAGCATGCACAATATGTTAAGGGCTATAGCAGTACTGTACAGTAGAAGTCCTGGATGATCATGAAGTTCCAATAAACATTGGAGCAGATATACTTAGGCCAAGATGCCAGGATTCTAACTTGCAATGAACCAGAATCTGTTTTAGACATTTTTTTTCTTTGCTTGACACTTGTATAGATAATCGAGCATGGCTTTATAAAGTATAAAAATCCACCAATTTATTAATGCCCAGTAAAAAGTCTACAACCTAAGAGGTGGTATAAAGCAGAAGTTTAACATGCACCAAAAAAAAGGAACCAAATACATTAAACAACGTGCACCTTACTGATACATTTTGAAAATTTTCAGCTTAGCTCCATCAGCTTTAGGGTATCTATATTTAAGTTGATTTTTTTTTTTTTTTAACAAATTTTATTTGCTTTTCAATTAACCAACATGAATCTCTGACATGTTACAATCTACAAATCATGAGTTGTACAATCTCTAGGCCATGCGCCTAAGGTTTGTAAACATCACATGCAGAGTATGAAATATTAACATAAGGAAATATATCAGAATAAGCAGCATAAATCAAGGAAACAGAGAAAATAAACCGGTCCGATTGGACACCCATTCCTCCCTATGCGTCCCTTCCTCCCGACCTCGAACATGCGTTACTGTCTGAAAATGCGTCATGAGTGCTTACAATCTTCATACTTGCAGTCTTCCCAACGTGCCCCCGACCCCCTCTCTGCAGTACCATCCTGTGTATTTGAACACCAGCATGAGAGCCCTGATCTCCCTATCGGAATAGTGCGACTCTATAAAGGTTCTCCACCTCCTGAAGAACCGCGTAGTGCGAGTTTCCTTTGTGTCTCTCAGTTTCTAGCCTGTCGGCTATGAGGTAGTCCTCTAGTTGTTTTATTACCCCGGAGATGGGCAGGAGGGTGGGTTTTAGCCAAAACTGCAGTAGACTCCTCTTTGCCGCCAGAAGGGCAATGTGAACTATACCGGGGTAGCCGGTGGGGTATGTTAACTCCCCAGGACTTCTCCCTTGTCCATGTCCGGAGGCCTAGGGTAATGAAAAACCAAAAACTCATAATGCTTTTCCAGGTGGACCCCAAAATGAAGCCCAGTATATTGGAGGACAGTGTCCCAGTAGGTCTGAGTTTTAAGTTGATTTTAATCAATTTGGTCCATTGTATGTGTTTCCTTGTCTTAGTCAACATTATCACAATATACTTGTAGCTTAAAAACATCACCAATATCATTATAAATATTATTTTCTTCTTAGTTGTTCTTATTTTCTAACTGTAGATTTTTAAAATTCTGTTATTTGTATATGGCTGTAATAAGGGACTGTTGTGTGTCATCTTGCACAGCAGATGGTGCCAGAACACCGAAGGTGAAGAGCTGAGACTGGCAAAGGAATTTACCAGAGAGAAGACAGTTGAAGAGGCAAAGGCAGCTAAGGAGGCAGAGAGACAGGAAGGGAAGAGGGAGGTGCTTGAGATCAGACAGAGTAGAGAGAAGAAGCAGAAGGTAGGTTTGTGTGGCGTGTCCCCATTTTGAGAGGTTAACTTGTGTGGCCTATACTGTTAAGTAAGAGAAAGGGTTGTTTAGTGCCCCTGCACAGAGAGCAAGTAGGAGAGTTACCTATGAGGTCTCAGGATAGGCGTGAACAGAGAGAGAGTCTCCCGTCCCGCAGGTGATTCGCCGAATAGAAAGACCGTTACACCATATAAGGCCTGAATCATTGTACTGGCATAAAAGTTAGCCGAATACATTTATGCTATTATTATCCTTTTTATTTGTTCTCTTGTACTAAATACACAGGTAATAAGAGTTAAATATAGTGACCCTGTTTATTCATCGATCACGATTTTACATGGATATTGGGGCAGCAATCTTATCTGAGCTGCTTTAACATCATTTTGAAATCTGCTTTACTGCAGCTACCTGGCCATACAAGCCTGTAAACAATGACTGACTCATTGACTTCTATGGAAGAGTTTTCTAGGCATGCTCTATGACCTGCGAAAGAGCAACTGTGTAGGGAGAATGAGAAGGTGAGCTCTAATCAACTCCTATTTTGAATAGTGGACCGTTGTGTTTTGTGTTATCGATGCATTAATCTCACCTTTCATTGTATGTTCTGTCTGAGATAATTATGAGGATACTGTTGAGAAGTGATCTCTACAGAACAGGACATATCAGGATATTATTAGGCTTAGTGGCCAGAGTGAAAACTTTTAGGATTTCAGGATTTTTTTAAACTGTGGATAATGACATGAAAAATTCTTTAAAAAGATGTATAACAAAAAACAGGATTGAAACAAGAGGTCATTTAGTGGTGACATATTACTTTGCTCAGCTATATTCCTGTGCTCGGGTTTATTCAGGACTCCCATAGAAATGAGTGGGGAGAACTTCGAAAGTGCAGCCACCTCGAACGTTCTCTGAGATTGATCATAGAGCGCTATACAGTGGCCTCAGACGCTGAAGTTACAAGAAAGAACAACCTTTCTAATTACAGATCTTGCAAACATAACAGATAATGCACAATTACTATTTCTATTACAAAGGGATCTAGATATGTTGGAGGCCTGGGCTGAGAAGTGACAGATGAGTTTAATACAGATAACTGCAGGGTTATGCATATGTGAAGAAAATCCATTCTGAGATTACTTATTACAAAGAAAAAACTTTGGATAAAGCTGACATGAAAATGGACTTGGGAATTTTAGTGGACAGTAAACTTAACTGTAGCAGTCAGTGTCAGGCAGCAGCTGCCAAGGCAAACAGAATCATGGGATGTATTAAAAGACGTATAGAGGCACACAATGTGAACATTATTCTCCTATTATACAAGTTACTGGTCAGACCACGCATGGAATATTGTGTACAATTTGGCCACCGGTGAGTGCACAAGAAAGACATTGTAGAGCTTTCCAGGTTCAAAGGCAGGAAACAAAGAGATTAAAAGGATTGAGTAGACAACAATACCCAGAGAGATTAGCAAAATTGGGGTTATTTATAGTGATGAGCGATTACGTCGGCTATCGTCATCGGGTCGATAGTCGATATCGTCAATTATCATGCCGATAGCCGATAATAGATTATCGCCGATGACCATTAAAGTCTATGGGAGAGGAACAACACCTTCATTCTTACACCCAACAGGGCTGGAGACGCTGGAATTAACATCCACAACAGTAACTGGATACGTGCTACATTTTAGGCAACACAATTAGGCAACAAGAGTCACAGAAAAAAAGTCACAGATTATTCACTATCTCAGTCCTGTACCACAGCATCACCCTTAAACCTGCATGACCCACAAATTAAAAAGTGCCAGAAGGCAGTATTATTTGAACCATCATTTTACTTGAACTGGTCATTGACTATCCCTGTCCTGGAACGCAGCATGACCCTTAAACCTGTCTGACCCACAGATTAAAAAGTGCCAGAAAAAGGAGGCTTTTAACAACCATTTTAGTTTAACTGGACATTGACTATAGCTGTTATGGACCGCAGTATGACCATTAAACCTGATGTCTGACCCACAGATTAAAAAGTGCCGGAATAGGAGTCTTTTAACCACCATTTTAGTTGAACTGGACATAGACTATACATGTCCTGTACCGCAGCATGACCCTCAAACCTGTATGACCCACAGATTAAAAAGTGCCAGAAAAAAGGAGTCTTTCAACCACCATTTTAGTAGAACTGAACATTGACTATACCTGTTTTGTACCACAGTATGACCATTAAACCTGTCTGACCCACAGATTAAAAAGTGCCGGAAAAAGGAGTCTTTCAACCACGATTTTTGTTGAACTGGACATTGACTATCCCTGTCCTGGACTGCAGCATGACCCCAAAACCCGCATGACCCACATGACGATGATGATGACGACATTTGTGGCCGTGACTGTGAGGACGAGGAGGTAAGACTGCTGGATGCAGGTTGAATTAACCACTGTAGAACAGATTGGCGACACTGTTCATTACTGAGATTCACAGGGCCCTGCCCCAGCGATGACAGGCCTGACTGCCCTGCAACCGACGATCCGCTGTCTTGCGTGTTGTCGCCAGCACTGGAAGTAGCACCTTCTCTCGTACCTCTACCTCCATGTCCTACACCCCTCTTTGCTCGCTTACCACCTGCATTTTGCTCCATGTTCAGAAAGATAAAAATTTAAGAGGGTATGGAAGAGTTTCTGACAGTCTCTTATTGAAAGATGGCAAATCACAGCTATTCTTAAATCCCTCTAATTTCCTACAGCCACCTAGGATTAGAAACTGAATTGTTTCTAGCAAATACCTGTGAAATGCGGTCTGGTGGAAGAACCGTAAGACAAAATCACAGTGTTCTTCCTTCAGTCCCAGGGATTTACAACAGCCCAGTAGGACTAGGAATTGATAGTTTTCAACAAACTATCATACAAGTGCGCTATCTTCGCCAAACTGAGATTCACCGAGCGCAATAAAACTATTCTGAAGTTACACGGATGAGAAATTGCGTTTTTTGGAGCAATGACAAACGAGAAGAGTTACTAGAAACGTGGCTATTTGAAAAAAAACTGGGGCCGCACCACGTGCAATACAGCTATTTAAAAGTTATACAGATAACAAACGGTGGTTTTTTGCACCAATGAAATACAACAACAGTAACTACGAAATTACTGTATCCAAATTTAAGTACAAGGTGCCTATTTGAAAAAAACTGGGGCGAACCAAAGTGAAATACAGCTATTTAAATGTTATACGGATAAGAAAAGGTGGTTTTTGCACCAATGAAATACAACAGCAGTTACCACAAAATTTCTGTATTCAAATTTAAGTTCAAGGTGGCTCTTTGAACAAAACTGGGTCGCACCAAACTGAAATACAACTATTTAAAAGTTATGCGGATAACAAACTGTGTTTTTTGCACCTATGAAATACACCTGCAATTACTAGCAAATTTCTGTTTTGTAATATAAGTACAAGGTGGGTCTTTGAACAAAAATGGCCTGCTCCAAAGTGAAAAACACCTACTAAGATTATATACGGATAATAAAAGGTGGTTTTTGCACCTATGAAATACACCTGCAGTTACTAGAAAAGTTCTGTATCCTAATGTAAGTACAAGGTGGGTCTTTGAACAAAATTGTGCTGCACAAAAGTGAAAAAAAACGTATTAAATCGTGTACGGATAATAAAAGGTGGTTTTTGCACTTATGAAATACACCTGCAGTTACTAGAAAAGTTCTGTATCCGAATGTAAGTACAAGGTGGGTCTTTGAACAAAACTGGGCTGCCCAAAATAAAAGGTACTATTTCACCAAAAACTGGCCAAAAACTAGTGAAAAAAAAAAAAAGCCATTTCAATGCAGGTTCAAAGCAGTCTGGGCTGCACAATATACACTCTCCTTTCAAAAGTCTGCCAGTCTGTCTCTGTTCACCCGCAACCCCTCCCCCTCCCACGGCTATACAGCGCTAGATGCTTCTTTAAAAGTCTAACTAAGAACTGAAATTCTCTAATCTACCTATGTTCTAATGTTCACAGCTAAAAGCATAGTTGTCTCTGAGAACAAAGAGAACTTTGTCTCTGAGCTGAGCTGTATTGAGGAGAGAGCTAACACACGTCCTGCTTTTATGAGACTCACTGACACACTGATGCTGAACAGGAAGGGCTGTTCTATGCAAAACGAGGTCATGTGATTTTTCCAGCCAATGACAACCATACACTTCACAGTCATGACGTCGCACACCCAGCTCACCCTGCTCTATGCTCTAAGCTGATTTGCTGGCCGCCAAAATGACAGAAAGCACAGAAAATGGCGCGATAGTAATAGATTATGTGCAGATTCTCACCTAAATTATCGCGTGATTGGAAATTTCCAATCAATCTAAAAACCGTACCGATTTCAACTTTGTCGATTATAATCGCTCATCCCTAGTTATTTACTTGAGAGATAAAATATATCAAATGTCAATAGAAAGATCTCTCCCAAGATCTATTTATACCCAGGACTGTATCGAGAATAAGGGGGCATCATTTATGTCTAGAGGAAAGAAAGTTTCTACATAAACATAGAAAGGAATTCTTTACTGTAAGAGCAGTGTTACTGTGGAACTCTGTACCAGAAGAACTTGTTATGGTGAAAATACTAACAAAGTTCAAAAAGGGTCTGGATGCATTTCTAGAGTGTAATAATATAACAAGATATAGTGACTAGGATTCTGGAGAGGTGTCGTTGATCCAGGGATTTATTCTGATTGCCAGATTGGATACTGGAAGGAATTTTTTCCCTAAAATGAGGATATCTGGCTTCAATTGCATGAGGTTTTTCTGTCTTCCTCTGGATCCACACTATAGGACAAAGGGCTATAGTTGATGGGCATCTGTCTTTCTTTGGCCTTACAAACTATGTAACTATCATGGCACAGAAAGAACCTGTCACATAGATTATGCCCCCCTTGCTGGGGACAGCACAAGCTAGTGACAGATATGCTGTTGGCAGCACTGTGCCCTTTATTCTGAAAGATGCTGTAGTTTTAGAGTATTTAATACTCAAATCTGCAGTTTTCAGCCAGAAAACAGTCATGAAAAGAGTCAGTTTAATTCATGACCCGCCCACCTGAGGCTAGACCTGCCCACTTAATTACTGATTAAGCTATTACTTTGAGTAGGTAGAAACATGTGAATAACTGTCAAGTGGGTGTGGCTAGCCATGGGTGGGCGGGGCTAACACCTGCTCATGAATAAGCTGGGTTCTTTTCTGGCTGAAATCTGCCAGATTTGATCATTAAATGCTCTAAAACTAAAGCATCTTACAAAATAAGGGACACAGTGCTGGAAACAGCATGCCTGACACTAGCCTGTGTTGCACTCAGAAAGGGTGACATAATGTATGTGACAGGTTCTCTTTAAAATGTTTAATGTTTTTCAATGGCTTTTGTTGTGATCTAAGAGCAGGTAACAAGATCAATGTCAAGTTAAACTTTGCTACATTCATATTAACTACCTTGTATTCTAAACATATGAGCTACGCAAGTTTCTTTTGTTATCTTTTTTAATATTTTTAGATGAGTGACAGTTTACCCCAAGCCAGATTTAACTAACACTCTCCTAAATATATAGCTCTTTTTACTTATTCCAATATGTTTATTTCTTTGCTATTTACTCATAAGGGCGGTAGATGTAATTTGTTTAATTATAGTGGAATGTGTTGTAATGCCAACAGAAGACAAACCTCATGATTACTTGGGAGGCATGTAGTTATAAATGATATGAGTTGTTTGTTTGATGTTAATGACTTTAAATTTTGCTTCACACCAGATTCCCAAACCGATTCTGTTTAAATGTGAAATTTATTGGCTTCTTTAATTTACTGAATGGCTCTGCTAACCTTTTATACCTTATGCTATCATAACAAGTGCCAAAGCCGAAAGATAATTTGAGAAATGTAACATTTATCTGCAGTTTTAATTTTCAGAACTGGACATTCTACTAATAAAAATTAACTTGGATTCTATATTGCAAGTTCTCACAAGCAGAACACTTACCAAAAACCTATTTGTATCAATGATTGTTATTACTTCCATGTCATTTGTGTTTGCAATTATTACTTCCGAACTGTACTGCCATTGTAAAATGTTACTGCGTTATATAAACAACTTGACATTCAAAAGAACCTACTCAGGCGAATACATTTCTTTGATTATTCTCTAATGGGTATGTTTGTTTTCAGACACTGGCTTAGTTAACCATTCAATGCACGACATACTGAAGTGTAGAACTCTTACACAATAACAGAAAATGAATTTAATAAGATGAACAGACATTAAATATTCAACATCATTTTTTCCTTCTGTTTATATAAAATAGTACATGTTTACATCTTGAGATTAAGTCTGACTATTCATATTTTTTCTGTAGAACTTGTTATACAGGATCCTTCTGTATAAAAAATCTGCTTTGCATCCTCATTTATTAGCATGCGAGTCACTCAAAATTACAAAAACAAGAAATATGTTTTAGTTGTTGCGGTTTATTGTTTTTACTCTACAAATGTGCAACATATACTGAGTTTTTGTTTCTCTTGCTGTAAAAACTTCATTAGGTCTTTAGCCAAAACTCTTCCCAGCTGTCCAAGCAATCTGTAAAAAGATCTGCATTATTTATTAATTGTAATGCTTATGTAGATCTTTGAACTGTATTTTATAGCTTATAAATAGTGTTGAGCGATTTTTATAGACAAAGTTGAAATCGGCAAGGTTTTTATGGTGATCGAAATTTCCAGATCATGCGATAATTAAAGGTTTAAAATCTGGCTTTCATCTATTAAGTTCGCTCATTTTTCTGCGCTTACTGTATTTTTGGAGGCCAGCAAATCATATTACAGAATAGATCAGGGTGAGATGTGTGTGCGACGTCTTGACTGGGATGTGTATGGTTGCGTTTGGCTGGAAAAATCACATGACCTCGTTTTACATAGAACAGCGTTTCCTGTTTCAGCCTCAGTGTCTCTCGCGTCTCATAGGGATAGGACCTGGCTCTGCCTGTGGCCAAACAGCTCAGCGAAAATTAGTCTATTTCTGCACAGAAAACCTCTACTTTAGCTGTGATCCTTCCAATTTAGTTATATTAGAGATTTGAATATTTTATGTAGTTAGCTAGAGAATTTTAAAGCAGCATCTACCGCTGTAAATTCATGGCGGGGGGGAGCAGGATGGGGGGGCCCGCGGGTGAACACAGACAAGCTCTATCTATAAAAAACACTGGATAAAGTTCACCAAGACTTAGTGTAGACATTGTAGTGGAATATCTTTATTATTAACAGTTTTTCTATTGAAATATTTCCTGGATATTTGGGGCAGCCTGAACTTATATTGGATACACATATTTTAGTAACTGCAGGTCTCTTTGTTAGGTGCAAAATCCCCCTTTTATTATCAGTATACATTTCAGATATGTGTTCATTTTAATTTTACCATTACACCTGTGATGTTGATATATCCACCTTGCAGTTTAAATTACAATCCAGCAATCTTGTGTCAGCACAGGTTGTTTGTTGCCAAAAATACCGTTGTATCATATGAAAACATAACAGTTTGGGGTTTTTTGACTTTTGCGCACCCAGCTATGTTCATTGAAGAAGCATCCACGTAAATCTTAAACAGCAATTCTATTTCACCACAGGTGGAATTGAAAAGGTGCAAAAATTTCCGTTTATTATACCAAAACATAACAGTTACGTGGTTTTTGACTTTTGCACACCCAGCCCTTGTTCATTGACGCAGCACCACGTAAATCTTAAAACAGCAATTCTATAGTCACCACAGGTGAATTGAAAGGTGCAAATAATACGTTGTATTATACGAAAAAGATAACAGATACGTGTTTTTTGACTTTGCGCACCCAGCTTTGTTCATTGACGCAGCTTCCACGTAAATCTTAAAACAGCAATTCTATATTTACCCCAGGTGAATTGAAAGGTGCAAAAAATACTGTTGTATTTTAAAGAAAACATAACAGATACAGACATAACAGACTCCTTTTCCCCGGGACTTTTTAAACTGGGGGTCAGACAGGTTTAAAGGTCATACTGGGTCCAGGACAGGTTATAGTCATATTCAGTGAAACTAAAATGGTGGTTGAAAGACTCCTTTTTGCGGCATCTTTTTAAATTCTGGGGGTCATGCAGGTTTGGGGTTCATGAGCGTTCCAGGACAGGGATATTCAATGTCCAGTTCAAGTAACATGATGGTTCAAATCATACTGCCTTCTGGCACTTTTTAATTTGTGGGTGATGCAGGTTTAAGGGTCAGGCTGTGGTACAAGAAGGGATAGTGAATGGTCTGTGACTTTTTTTCTGTGACTTTTATAACCAAAGTGTGTGTTGCCTAAGATGTGCACGTATCCATTTGACTGTTGTGGATGTTTTATTCAGCTTCTCCAGCCTTGTTTGGGTCTAATAATGATAGGTGTTGTTGCTCTCCATAGACTTTAATGGTAATCGCTCATAATCGATGCTCACTATCGAAAAACCTTATCGATAGCGGCCGACTAACGACTATCGCTCGATCTCGATAGCCAACGCAATCGCTCAACACTACTTATAAATGGTACATTCAGACATAGTGTTAAGTTTTGAATTCAGGTTAGGCCAGTTTGGTTGTACTCAAATTTTATAAGAGTCTATAATTACTCTTTTCTCTTCCTGTCTGACTGGTTGCCTGATTTTCCTGAAATCTGGCTCTAGCAAAGCTTTGCCTGCCCCAACTCCAAACCGCAACAATACTCATATTTATATATGCAGGACTGGTTTTTGACAAAGTGTGGCAACGGGCAAAATTAAAAGTGGGACCTCAAATAATGCAAAATTGTACTAACAAAACAATCATATTGAGTCATTTCAGAAAGTTGTGGGTAGAGACACACACACACACACACACACACACACACACACACACACACCTCACATTTTTGTTAATATTGTAGTATATCTTTGCATGGGACAACATTGTAAATACACCTGTGCTGCACAGCAGTGGACAGACCTCGGTGTTTGTGCGCTAGACACGTGGCTGCTGAGGAGGAGATGCGGCACTTCCCCGAAGGTCTGCCATCTTTTGCCACAAGACATCCTATAGAGCGGGACCCACCATAACGTCCTGACAGAGCGGCGCCTGCGGGAGGCGAGTCTGTACTTCACACCACCGCATTAGGGGCTTGTGTGCCGGAGGACAAAGTCCAGCATCGCACCACTGGAGGGGATATGTCCCCTGATGCATGTACTGTCTGATAAATCACAGCTCTCTGCATCTCTGGACATTCAACTTTTATGGAATAAGGCAGAGGGAATATTATTGATAAAGATCCCCAGTCTGCATATGGTGTGCTGTGCACTAGGTGCATCTCATCCTCAAGCTGGTACAGATAATTGGGCATCAGTCACGCTGCCAGATAAATTCAAATGAATAGTACTCCCCATTTCTGGAAGCAGAGCAAGCCTCTTGGGACTTTGCACCTCTTCCCACAACTGTTCCCTGTGAGTGACTGGGGTGGATATAGCTAGGGAAGGAGAGGTAATTCAAAGAGAAGCAACAAATCCCATCCCAGCAAACTGACAGAAGTTTTTCGGAACCCTTCAACACGCTCACAAAACAGAGAGAGACGAGCTCTTTTTCCGCCCCTCTCACAAGCCTTCTTAAGGTGAGACTCTAAGTACATGGACCACCAAAATGCATCTGACACCTTCTGTGCCTCTGAGCAAACTCTCCAACATTTATTCTCTTCACTCAGAGAGACCCTCCAAAATGACTTTAAACAAATGATGGGGGACTTTAGAATGGATATCCAAGCACTTGTCTGCAGAACAGAACAAGTTGAGAAGAAGATGGTGGAGTTTTTGACGTCACACAATCTCCTCATTGATGCTAACATGGCCTTAGAAGAGGAGGTCCAGAAACTATCTTCAAAAATTCTGCATTTAGGGGACCGTTCATGACTCAATAATATCCGCCTTGGAGACATTCCTGAATCAATCACTCCAGATGCACTCTCGCAGCCTTTAATCGACTTAATGGCCCTGGTGCTACCAGACACCTCGGATCTAGATTTAATGATAGATCGTATTCATAGACTTCCAAAACCTAAGCACCTCTCTTCTTCTCTGCCCAGGGATGTGATTGCGAGGATACACTTTTTTAAAACTAAAGAGAAATTCCTCAAAGCCATCAGAGGTAACTCCGACCTCCCTGAAAGATTAAAGGACATTTCAAATTACCCTGACCTCTCAGAGAGAATGATGTTAAAATGGAAAGAATTTGCCCTCCCTGATGAAAATCCTGAGAGATAACAACATTATCTATCATTGGGGCTTCCCAGTTAAACTTGTAATAACCAAAGACTCATCTATGGTGGTCTGCCTAACTCCTTCTTCCGTAAGAGATGCCTTACTCTCACGGGGTTTGATTTCAACTCCTGAAAATACGCCCTCAAAGAAAGGAGATAATAGACCTGGAATCATCACTCTGATACAGTCTAAAAATACTCGCTGCTCAAGATCTAGCCAAAAAGACCGAATAATTTGCTAGGCAAATATTTCTGCTTTCTGAGATGCTCCTCAAGATGAGAAGAACTCTCCTTCATCCCCCTCAATAGAAGCATTATGGTGTGCTCACCAGACAAGTAATTAGAGGTGTCTGTATAAAATTAGCATCTAGGGAAAAACACAGGCACGAACAAGCTCTGAACGAATTGATACAAGAGGTCAGCACTCTTGATAAGCAATTTAAATTAGATTCTTCACTTCTTACCAAAGGAAAACGATTGGCTAGCAGAAACAAACTACGTAGCTTATACTTAACTCAATATGAAGGCCACTTATCCAGACTTAACTGGAACTTTTAAGTACAAGGGGATCATCCTTCTAAATAGATAAAAGAGTTAAAATGTTACAAGCTAGGAATAAAATCCCCTATCTCACTAATCCGGACAAGTCTAAAATATATGACCCTCAACTTATTGCAAATGCCTTCGCAAAATATTATCAGAACCTATACAATCTAAAAGATGAGTCAGCTTCTCCTGAAGTCTTAAAAAAGAATATCACATCTTACTTAATCCAGTTTAGCCTCCCCACTCTGTCAGAAGACCAATTGTTTCTCTTAAGCCAAACGCCTGAAAAGTAGTTAATTTTTTTAGTTTTTTTAGTTTTTGCCTCCTGGCGTTTCAACAGTTGTAACTTTTTTATTTTTCAATGACACAGTTGGATGAGGCCTCAATTTATTTGAGACAAGTTGTACTTTATGGGGGAATAGTTTAAGTTCACTTATAAATAATTGCAGAATTGTTTTTATTTATTTATTTATTTTTTTTATTTTTTTTTACACCATTCACATTTCACACTTAATAATTTCTTAGATTAATTCTACAGGTTATTACGGTCGTGTGGATACCTAATATGTGTAGGTTTTTTGTGTGTGTAATATATACACAATTATTTTTTATTAAATATTTTTTTTTTATTATTTCTTTTTTATTCATTTTTTTTACACTTTTTTTGCTTTTTTTAACTTTCTATTTAAAATCCCCTGACGGGAGAACTGTTTTACATTTTTAATTTTTTTTTTTTTTACACTTAGTAATGTATTAGCATATTCATATATGCTAATACATTATAATCTGTATCAGTCTGACACAGGCAGTGATCAGGACAGTACACAGCCTGTTCTGGTCACTGGCTTGTTACACAGACAGCTCTGGGGCCACTCTAGGTCCTCAGGGCTGACTGTGCAGCCATTCCCCGGGCTCTGTCGGGTCACCGGGTATTCCAATAACCCGACAGTGCAGGGAAACCCTTTGATCGCGCTGCAGTGACGATCCGCCGCTATCAAAGGATTAAAGCACCAGGATGTGGAGGTTTTAACCGCTACCTGGTGCTCGCAGAAGCTGCGCTGGGATCAGGGCTGTGTAGTACAGTCCCGATCCCAGAGCTGCTGCAGCGCCCGGGCGCCGAAAACTCTGATGTCTGCAGCTATGCCAAAAGACGTCGCTGCAGACGAACGACCTGAAATGCCCGCTGTCAAAAGACGGTGGGCGGTCGTTAAGGAGTTAAATGAACAAATAGAAGTTAAGGAGATTGAGGATGCGATTAAGAATTGTAAACTGAACAAAGCTCCGGGACCAGATGGTCTCACGAATGAATATTATAAGCTATTCTGTACAACCCTAGCTCCACATCTCTCCTGCATCTTTCAAGATATAATAAGCAAAGATGAAGCCCTTAAAGAAATGCTTTGTGCAGTAGTGACTACCATACCCAAACCGGGTAAAGCCCCAGTTCAGGTAGCCAATTACAGACCCATCTCATTATTAAACTGTGATCTAAAGTTATTTTCTAAAATTATTGTGAATAAACTTAATATCCTAACCTATATACTTAATAAAGACCAGGTGGGATTTGTCAAGGACCGACAGACACAACATAGAATCAGAAGTGTACTTGACATCGTCCATATTATTAATGTTGATAGAACCCCCTCTGAGGGCGTGGCCTGAGCTGGAGATGTAGCCGGACGTGTTTTGGTCACCCTCCTGGTGAATACTACAATCTCAGCCCAAATAAACCTAAACCAGCAGCAGAACCTGCCTCAAGTCTGGACCCTCCTGTTACCCACCCTGCCAGCTGCATTTTGGTGCGTTTTGGACCCTGACCGGTACCTGGATCAGCACCTGCAACAGTGAGTCCTCCTGGCCCTTGGTGCAGTGGAGGGACAGCTGCCATTTTAAGCCCGGCTCCATAGACTTTCTGCCATCTGCTGCGCTCTGTCAGCTCTCCCTGCTGCCAGGTGGGGTGCGTGGACTGGGTATTCTGCGGCACCGTAGCTGCCTCTCTGCTGTGTGAACCTTCTGCTGCCCTGGAGCATCGGGACTGCTGGGGAAAGGCGCGGCTCTCCTGCTCCTTGGCACGGCGGGACCGTCCGCCATTTCAAATCTGCTCCACTGCCCTTTGTTGCCGAGCCCCACGCTCCATTAGCTCTCCCTGCTGTCGGGTGAGGCGCGCGGATGTGGCTCTCTTATGGCACAGTAGCGGCCCACCGCTGTGAAGAGCTGCCGCCCATCGCAACTTTCAGCGCCTGTCAGGTCTGCCAGAACAAGTGCGGCCGCGCAGTCCCCAGCGCGGCAGCACACTAAGCTGCTTTGGGGAATCCCCGGCTCTGGGAGCTCCCGTCCTCCCGATCCTTCATTTGAATTAACTGCCAACACAGAGCAGGAGAAGAGATAGAGGGAGTCTTAACAACTTTATTCCCTCACCGTGAAAACACAGCCTCTCCTGAAACACAGCCTCTGGAGTGGATGTATATGTGACTTTCTTGTGTACCCTGCAGTGCACTGCACCTCTTTCTCCACCCCCACTTCCTAGCCCTCATTACAGCGTTTGTATACATAAAAATCCAGAAGCCTTGCCCACCTGAGCGCCAGTACCTCATGCTCAGTTAATAACTGGTGCCATTGGGCTAAAAAAAAACAAAAAAAAAAACGGCTTCTTCACTTAGCAGCTAATATCTTCTGCTCAATCAATAATAAGTGCTACTGCATTAAAATAATACAGCAGCTTCCTTACCTGGATACCAATACCTCCTGCTCAGACAGTAATAAGTGTCATTGGACAATACTGATCACAGCGGCCTGGGCATCAATCCCTCCTGTTCCATCAAGAAGAAGTACCATTGACCTTACAATAATACTGCAGTTCCCTCACCTAGCTGCTAGTACCTCTTGCTCAGTCAACAGCAAACACCGCCAAGCATCAAGTTGCCAATACTCTCTGCCAGGTCAATAATAAGTGCCACTGAACTTAAAAGTAATACGGCAGCTTCCTCACCTGGATGCCAATTTTTCCTGCTCAGACAGTAATAAGTGTCACTGGACTATATTGAGCATAGCGGTTCCTCCGTCTGAGCGCCAATACCTCCTGTTCCGTCAACAAGAAGTGCCACCGACCTTACAATAAACACAGCAGCTCCTTCACCTAACTGCTAGTACCTTCCGCTCAGTCAACAGAAAACGCCGCTAAGATACAAATAAAACAACAACTTCTTCATCTAGGTGTCAACACTCTCTGCCCGGCAATAATAAGTGCCACTGAACTTAAAAGTAAGACGGCAGCTTCCTCACCTGGATGTCAATACCTCCTGCTCAGACAGTAATAAGTGTCACTAGACTATATTGATCACAGCGGCTCCTCTGCCTGGGTGCCAATACCTCCTGTTCCATCAATAATAAGTGCCACCGACCTTACAATACAGCAGCTCCCTCACCTAGCTGCCAGTATCTCCTGCTCAGTCAACATCAAACACCGCTAAGATAAAAATAAAACAACAACTTCTTCATCTATGTAAAAGTACTTTCTGCCCGTTAAATAATAATTAACACTGATCTAAAATTCATAAATCTACTTACTCACATTGATGACAATACCTCCTGCACAGACAATAATAAGTGTCACTGTACTATATTGAGCATAGCGGCTCCTACGCCTGGGCGCCAATTCCTCCTGTTCCGTCAAAATGAAGTGCCACCAACCTTACAATAAATACAGCAGCTCCCTCACCTTGATGCCAATTCCTCCTGCTCAGACAATAATAAAGGTCACGGTACTATATTAATTACAGCAGCTCTTCTGCCTGGGGGCCAGTACCTCCTGTTCCATCAAGAATAAGTGCTCTGAACTTAAATAAATACAGCAGCTCCTTCACCTAGCTGCCAGTACCTCCTGTTCAGTCAACAGCAAGTGCCGCTGAGATACAATAAAACACCAACTTTCTCACTTAGGTGCCAACACCCTCTGCTCGGTCAATAATAAGTGCCACTGACCAAATTAAATTACAGTAATTTCCTTCACCTGGATGCCAATACCTTCTCAGTCAATAACAAATATAGCTGAGCTACAATATATATAGCAGTTTCCTCCATCTGGACACCAATACCTCCTGCTCAGCTAATAATAAGTGCTGTTGAGCTATAATAAATATAACGGCTCGTTCACCTGGGTACCAGCACTTCCTGCTCAGTCATCAATAAGTGCTACTGGACTATACCTCTGCTCCTACAGAAGTTTTCCAGACTTCTCACTTCTTCCAGCCCTCACTCACGTTCGGAGTTTAGGAAATGGGGAGCACACCAAAGAAAAATACCTAGCAACGCAACCTACTAAAAGCTCCCTGCGTTCATTTAGCTCTTACCCCACACGAAGCTCAATCAAAACTCCCCAACTAGGACACTCCCTCTGCTCCACCCTCCACATCATGATAATCAGGAAGACCTTGACTCTCAACCTCTAACTGCTGCCTCTATGCAACGTTTATTTACTCACTTCCACTCTACCCTCCAAGCTGACATAAAACAAATGATCTCTGACGTCAAGCAGGATATCCAATTCATTGCATCCAGAACCGAGCATATTGAGTCCAAAATGGCTGATTTCACTAATTCCCACAACATCCTCATTGACGCAAACAGTGCCTTGGAGGAAGAGGTTCAGCGCCTTTCAAATAAGGTTCTTGATCTTGAAGACCGATCGCTAAGTCGGCAACCAATGATGTGCGCATATCAGGAAGGCATCCCGGAAATCCGTCTTACCAGATCAACTTCGATGACCTTCCTGACTGACACTTTGAATGGCTCTGGTTCTTTCCTAAACCCTGAGCAGCTCTCAAGAATCTTATTGTTGCACAGGACCATCCGCATTCCCGAAGCCGGACGTAATCTTCCGCAAACAAGTACCAATGATATAACAATCAGCCTCGCATACACTTCTATCACATCAAGGACGACTTTCTAAGGGCTCTACTCCGGCTGGATACTCTCCCGGATCGATTTCAAACCATTTCACTGTTCTCGGATTTGTCTGCCCCTACAATGATGCGTAGAAGAGAATTCCATGCCTATACGAAGATTCTTTGGGAAAGGGAGATCCCATACAGATTCGGGTTTCATCCGTGTGAAAGTAGGATTGATAAGCAGAAGATACAGGATCCCGAATTATCTGTTTCCAGCTCCCTGAGATGAATCAAAGCATCCCCGCATTCAAATGCCAATGAGGAACCATATCTCTTACAACTCGCTAACGATACACGCCCAGTTTCGCGCGGAGGAACAGTCCGAAAATGATCAACATTACCCCATGTGGCTCACCCGTACATAATCCTCCCACTCGGCGCTCCCATTTTCAGTTGCTATATGTTCCATGCCATATCCTTTTCTGCTGGTTATCTCCATTGTCTCCAGGAGGCGGTCCATCCGCTAAACTGACTTGATGTCTTTCTTGTAAAACGAAAGGGGTAATTTACCAGGCCACATGCCCCTGCCCACGTATGTATGTGGGCAAGACCATCCGTGAGGTCAGGCGGAGAATCCTCGAACACATTGGGGACGTTAGGCACGATCGTGATACCCCTTTAGCGAGACATATGAATTTGAAGCATAAGGAGAACCCCTTGTCAATTACCTTCTCGGTGGTCGAAGTTGTCCATCCGTCACCGAGAAAGGGAGAAGTATGTAAAAAAAAAGATTCTCTCGAGGGGGGGGGAAAAAAAAAATAAGGCGGAATTGACATTTAGGTTAAAAACCCTTCAGCCATACGGTATTAACGACTCTTTATCATTCACATCGTTTATATGTCCTTCTAGTTGCTTATCCTTCCTTTTTTTTTGTGATAGGAACATTATCTTTCTTATTATCTGTGGTTTACTCTATATATTTGAGATGACACTACTATATATTGGATCGTCTGGTTATGACAATACACCCGGATACTATTTATGTTTACACAAATTATTCACAGAGAGAAGTGTTTTGGATACTTATGCTTTTTGATATAATTGCCTCCTATTAACAGCAGGTTTCAGCCTTATTTTTTTCAATAGTTTTAACTTTTCAGACATTGAAACTTCAATACTAGTTAAGTCTGGCTGTTTGATTTATGGCTATTTTCATTTATGTATTAATTTTCTATATATTTGTTCAGTTGTTTTTTCTGCTGTATATTGAATATCTTCTTTATATGTATGTGCTATCTATGTTGCTAAGATTTAGCTGTGTCGGTGCCCATTGTGAGGTATGTACGCCGCGCCGTTGGCGTGTAATGGTGGCCATGCCCCGGCAATGGTATATGTGTGGGTTGCGCCTCTCCAGTTTAGCTATGCTGGCGAGGAGGTGTTCCAAACTGCCGCAACCGGCGCAAGTAGCGCGACCTGACATTCTATGGACAGGTGCCGCAGTCCCTCGGGTCGTGACAGATAAGCGCCAGTCGCTGCTCATGCGACTCGTAGTAAAATCAACGTGTAGATACGCACAAAGGACCCAGTGAACCTAACAATCGCAGGCGGTGTAGAGGTCCTCGCCGCACCCACACGATCACTCGCTAGCGTCGCTGAACTAGCGCGTCGGCACAGGGGGACCCGTGCAGCCATCCGTAAATCCGGACCGCCTACTCATTGCAAGAACTATTTAACTTTATTGCAACTTGGACATTTCCGGCGTGAACACACGTGATCAGTAGTATTGAGCGATTATTATCGACAAGTTGAAATCGGCACAGATTTTATATGTGAATCGGATCTTTGTTTTAGTATCATGCGAAAATTATTTGGGGTTTACAAACTGTGCATCGATCTAATAAGATCGCGCCTTTTTCGGTGCTTCCTGAATTTTGGCGGCCAGCAAAGTCAGATTACAGGAAAATAGCAGGGTGAGCATTGTGGTGTGCGACGTCATGACTGGATGTCTAATGGTTTGCGATTGACTGGAAAAATCACATGACCTCGTTTTACATAAACAGCGTGTTCCCTGTACAGCCCTAGTGGTCTCTCAGCGTCTCAAGCAGAAGGGGACGTTGCGCTCTGCTTGATGTCCAAACAGCTCAGCGAAATTATTAATTATCATTCACAGAGAAAACGCTTTACTATTATCTTGTGAATCCCTCTTACAATTTAGTTAGCATTAGAGATTAGGATGATTTTATATAGTTAGGCGTAGCAGAATTTCATAAAGGACATCACTGGCTGTAAAGTCACGGGGGGGCGAGCAGGCAGGGGGGGCCCCCGCGGGCTAACACAGACAAGCATCTATAAAGAATACAGATAATGCGTACTCACCAATAACTTAGTGTAGACCTCATTGGCAATACAGCGACTTTATTATTAAACAGTTATCTATTGAAATAATTCCCTGAATATTGGCAGCCTGAAACTTATCGGTATACACATCTTTTCCTTAGTAACATATACAGGTCACTTTGTAGGTGCAAACTCCACTTCTATTACAGTAAAACATTTCATATAGGTTTTCATTTTAAATTTATGCCCATGGTCCACCTTTTGTTGAATATATCCACCATGAGTACTTAAATTAGTAATCAGCAAGTCACACAGGTTGATAGGTGCAAAAATTACCTTTTAATATCTGAAGTAAATTTCAGATACTGTTTTTTACTTTGGCGTGCACTACAGCGTTTGTACTCATTGAGAGCCACCATCGCATACTATAAATTGCGCTTAATACTCGCAATTTTTTTTAAGTCACCACAGGTGAATGTAATAGGTGCCAAAAAATACCTTTTATTATCCAAATACATACAGATACCGTGTTTATTTGCACTTTTCGTGCCAGTCCAAGATTTGTATTGATGAGAGCCCCTGCATGATAAATTTGAATCCAGCATTTGTGTAGTTACCACATGTGAATTATAGTGTGCCAAAAATTACCTTTTATTATTCCGAATACATTAAAGATACGTGTTTTTTTTGACTTTGGTTGCACTACAGCTTTGATACATTGAGTGCACCTTGCACTATAAATGTGAATACTGTAATTTTTTAGTCACCACAGTGATTGATAAGTGCCAAAAAAAATACCTTTTATTTCCGAATACATTACAGATACGTGTTTTTTGCACTTTTTGGCCCAGTCCAATTTGTTAGATAGAGCCACCTTGCAGTTAAAATTTAGAATCCAGCAATTGTGAAGTTACCAACAGGTGAATTGATAGGGTGCCAAGAACAAACCTTTTATTAACCGAATACATTACATGATACGTGTTTTTTGCACTTTTGCCCTCATCCAGATTTGTTGATAGAGCCACCCCTTGCATTAAATTTGAATCCAGCAATATGTGAAGTTTACCACAAGGTGAATTGATAGGTCCAAAAAATACTTTTAATTATCCGAAAAACATTACAATATCGTGTTTTTTTGCACTTTTGCACATTCCAGAATGGTTGATAGACCACCTTGCAGTTAAATTTGAATCCAGGCAATTGTGTAGTTACCACAGGTGAATTGAATAGTTGCCAAAAAATACCTTTAATAAACCAAATACAATTACAGGATACGTGTTTGTTGAACTTTGTGGTGCACTACACAGCATCTTGTTTCATTGAGGCACCTTACACTTAAAATGTGGAATACTGCAATTTTTTTTAGCCACCACAGGTAATTTGATAAGGTGCAAAAAAATAAACCCTTTTATTATCCGAAATACATTACAGATACGTGTTTTTTTTGCACTTTTGCCCAGGTCCAGATTTTTTGTATAGAGCCACCTTAGCAGTTAAATTTGTAATCCGAGCAATTTTTATAGTCACACGGTGAAATGATATGTGCCCAAAAATACCTTTTCAATTATCCGAATAATTAACAGATACAGTTTTATTTTTGACTGTTGGTGCACTACAGCTTGTTCATGTGAGGCACCGTTGCACTTAAAGATTAATACTAACTACTGCCAATTTTTTATCCATCACCAGGTGAATTGAATAGGTGCCAAAAAACTTCACCTTTTATTACATCCGAATAACATTTTCACGATACGACAGTTTAATTCACTTACGAACCTTTAGGGCGCAGGCCCAGCTTAACAGTTGATAGATCTACTTTTGCAGTTAAATTTGAATACAGCAATTTTGTAGTCACCACATTGAATAGATAGGTGCCAAAAATAACCGTTTTATTATCCTAATACATTACAGGACTGTGGACTTGTTTTATTTTTGCAACATTTTGCCAGTCCAGATTTGTTGATCAGAGCCACTTGCAGTTACAATAAGAATCCAGCAATTGTGTAGGATTACCGTCACAGGAATGAATTTGATAGGTGCCAAAAAATACCTTTTATTATCCGAATACATTTTCAGATACGTGCTTTACACTTTAGCACAGGCCACTTTGTGACTTGATAGATCTAAACTTTGCGCAGTTAACATTTGAATTCCAGCAATTTTGTTTTGACTTTGAGGGATTTGAAGAAATAAGCTTTGACATATTGCCGTCTTAAAATAATAAGAGACTTCCAAACTCTTCCATACCTTCACAAATTTTATATTTCATGAACCTGAGCGAAATTACACAGTGGCCACGACAACACAACGCATGACTACATCGGATATCCAGTTGCAGACCGTCCAGGCCTGTCATCCGCTGGGATCCATGCTCCTGTGAATCTCAGTAACGAACAGTCGTCCTGCCAATCTGTCCTTCAGTTGGATACATGCAAATACCTCGCATACAGCATTCTTACTCTCCGTCTGTCCTCCCATTCACTAACACAAATTCGTCATCTAGCATCACCACATCTCCGTCCAACATGAAGCGCCGCAAAAATGTCAACTTGTGTACCCACCACTTGGATAATCCATTTTTCTAATACCCTCTTTTGATGACAAATGTGCGGTTTGGGATCAGAAAGGCACTGTTAAAAGTATCAAGGAGGCCAAAAGGATATTTTCTTTTCTCTGCTCTGACGCCCAGTTAACTGGATGCCATCAGTAGGATGAGAAGGAAGCCGGTCAACTCGTCAAAAATCCCGGGCGGTCGGCAATGCCTTATGCAGTCCCTCTTGCTTGAAGCCCGCAGCTACTGGATGCCAGAGAGAAGTCAGGAACGCACGATAGTCACCTGTGTTGATTGATGATGATGAACGACATAGCGGATTCCAACGTGGAGTCTTTTCAGCAGAATTTGCTTTGCGAAGAGCTTCGATCACTGGACGAGGAGGAAGACGATTGGGTGAGGTCAGTACGGGTTCCGCCTCAAAAAGGTGAAGAGAGGGCGGTCACAGAATCCTGCTGATATTATTCCTCCAGCCAACGTCAGCGCAAACGCCCGCCCTCGCTTATAGCCGTCAAAAAGGTACCCGACCTCTCAAGCCTGGGTCCTTTCATTGACCAAGCCTCTGATTCACCCGTGTCCGGCGATGTCATATGCCGCCTTTGCCTAAACGCATAAGTATAGGCAAAGAACCTTAGGTTGTTAACCACCAACAACATGTCTAGTCCACATGGCAGCGAATGCATGATTTGAAATAGGAGGCAAGCATATGGCCAAAAAAGGCCATACCGACGCCGGGCAACCTCCAACGCACTAGGTCCACACACACACATGTCTCCCGCCACCTCCTTGCCGCCACCAAGCGTATTCCTCACTGCCATGTCTCTCAGGAGTCATGATCAGGATCAGCCTCCGCTTCAGCCTCCAACCGTCGTCCAGTACCAGCCAGCACCACCAGAGACCCATCCTACCATTCTCCTTCTGCCAGTTTTGACCGACCTAGCACGCCATACAGTGGGCCAGTCTAGCAGTCCAGCCCCTTCTGTCTTCCAGTTGGGATCAGAAGAAACACTTTAAAACCCAAACCATCCCAAAAGTCAAAGTCCTGAATTGTCGCATGCCAGCTTTTGGCCTATGAAATGTTTCCTTTTCCGTCTGGTGGACACAGATGGGTTCCGCCACATCATGCCCCTAGCTGCCGCCCAATACCATGATGGCCGAGCAGCATGATCTTTCTTTGCCAGTAAAAGCCTGTCCTGCCCTGGCCAGCCACGTGTCCCCATCTAAAATTTCAAGCGCGATGTCTGCATCTGTGGCCGTAAAAGTCCATCTGGACCACCGACCAAGGACTAGTAAGCACGCCAAGCCGCTAATATTCTTTCTGGTGACAGCTCACTGTGTGAGCTGGGTTGGATGACCCTGGGGGTGACGGTGGCACTCAGCTCGTCGCATGCTCTTCCAAAACCACAGGGATGGTGCAGGGGGGGGTGATTTTAATCTTTCCCCCAAGTGTCCTCTGGTGGCCATCACGTGCCCAGAAAACCAGAGCCGTGGTTGAAATTAATGCTGTCCTTGTGAGACCGTCCACAAACAGATTGTCAGGAGCTGTGGACGGCTTCTCCCGCAACCGAGACCGACTCTGGCTGGCGTGCGCCAAGAAACCTTTTTTCGATTTTTTTTTATTTTTGGACGGGCGCGGGGGGGCCCCCACCGGCTAGGTGGAATTAGCGAATACAGAACTGGGCGAAATCCCTGCTGCCAGCCCATAATAACGTAGGCTGGAGTCCCATCCCCTCTGCATGAGCACATGTCATGAACCCTAGTCGTCCAGACATTTCTAAAGAGCTACCCCGGGTCAGGACTGCCTGCTGAGGAAGGCTTAAGTCTAAGTCGCACATCCGCCTGTCCGCGCACCCTGCTTCGTACCCGCCTGGCTGCGTTGCAGCGTCATGCTCGGCCTCCCTGGCGCAACCGTCTCATTGTTGCACGTGGCAACAACGCTGGAATTCCACCCTCCACAATGCCTCCATCGATTGTGGTCAGCAGCAAACAATGTCCTTACGCAGTACGAAGTGACCATATGGCCCTGACAAACACGGTGCGGACCTCGGGGTTTTTGAGCCAGCCGAGAGTGGAGGCAGGTGAAAGAGCTCTGCACCATCCCTGCCAGTTTTGAAGAAGCCACCAAAATGGTCAAGAGGCAGGGACACTTCCCCTTGTCAGTCATGAATCATTGTGGTAGATCTTAGTTCCTGGAACGATCGTTGACACTCTTAAAACCACAGGTCCCGCCATCGACGGAGGTGAGGAGAACGGACACAGAAGCTGACTAACGGATGCATTATTCTCTCCATCAATCCACAAGCCCGAAATTTCACAATTTTCCTCGTCTTCATTAGGCATGGATCGGGGTCCCAGAGCTAGTGCAATGGCGCATCAGCTCTCAGGGTGCATCATCTCAGGCAAGGCAGGGGCTGTGTATGTAAGGCTGTGGCCGAGGCCAGCGGAGCAGGACGGAGGGAGAGGAGCGTATTTCCTATACACCGATGTCTTACCGATGATCCCTGCCCTTTGTAAAGAGGATCTGGCGCAGCAATTTGAGGCCGAGAGGAGGAAAAATGCAGGAGATCAGTTTGCTACGGCCCTCGACCCAGAGGCCATATGGGAAATCAAAGGCTCCATCTCTCACATGAGTGATTAGAATGCTCCCATTTCCTCCAACCAGACTCCTCGCATTTCGAAGGATCCATCAAAATTGAACAACAGTAACTGGGTGGCCACCCTCCTTGGATCCCTGGTACAAAACAAAACTCAGCACTTTCCCATCCACACACCCAAATAGAGAGAGTAAATATGCAGTGAAATAATGGAGACCTGCTGAATTTAACAACCTGTAAGACATCTGTTGCGTCTGCTTCACGTCCCCAAATGTCAGGGGGAACAACATCACCGATGTGACAGCATAGTCCAAGTAGCATCGCGGCAGCCACAGCAAGGAGGTGCAGAAGCCTAAAGGGTGACCTCTGTCAATATTTTGTTTTACCACCGTCCACCAGACTATAGCAATGCATGGCACACATCCAACACACAGAGATCAGCTTAAGATCATGGTGCCACGACTATTGCGTCTCAACACCAATGTTTTTTGTATGTGTTCCGGACCCAATAGACTTCAGGGTATCCAAAATTGACGAATTGGCCCGAGCTGGGCTCGTCACGCCATAGAGGTGTGATCCTGCCCAGCAGCCAGCGTCAAATCTGAGCGAACCTTCAGCACAGTTGTGTGGAAGTCTTTAAAGAACAAACGCATCCCACTTTCCACAGATAATGTGGATCGTTTGACTTTCATCACGATTGAATCGAGGCAAGGATCTCTGATGATGTTTGTGTGGCCCAATTGGGCCCGAGGTCACCGTATTATTTGCCTGGTCTACATCACATTCCTCTTCAATACAGAAATGGTACCTCTTGCAAAAAACTGTTTCATAAAAAGAAATCATATTACTTACTGCAATTTTTATTCACTTTTCCAACAGTTCATATTTGCTGGTTTTGGTCTGTGAGGAGACTGTTAAAAGACAGCAAGATTTTTAGAACAACACCGTATTCCATTTACTCACTTTATCTTAAGAAGTTTCGTATTGCAATGGTTTTTAGTCATGTTGCTGTAGAGATACAGCAATAATCATGGTCCTTGGAACAGAAAAATGACGTCAAAGTGGCATTACTCCCTCAACAATTTTTAATAGTGGCTGAGAAGTCATATTTAAAATTTTTTTGGGTCATGTTGCTGTGATATACAGCTCTAATATGGTCCTTTGGAACAGAAAAATGTGGGCCTTCTAAGTGGCATTATCTCCCTCACAATTTTTTAATAGTAGCTGAGAAGTCATAATTTTATAATTTTTTTGGGTCAAGTAGCTGTGAGAATGCAGCAATAATCATGGTCCTTTGGAACAGAATGTTTGGCTTCTAAGTGCATGTTCCTCCTCACAAATTTAACAGTTTGCTGAGGAAGTCATTTTTATAATTGTTTTGGGCTCATGCTGCTTTGAATGCAGCAATACTACAGGTCCAATTATAAAAAAATGTTGTTTCTAACAGACATTTGTTCTTCACAATTGTCCAAAGGTGGCTCAAAGGGTCAGGCCTTTGAATTTTTGGGGCATTTTTGCTTTGAAATGCAGCTTAACAACAGGTCCTATTATAAAAAAATGTTGTTTCTAAACAGACATTTTGTTTCTTCACAATTGTCCAAAGTGGTCTCAAGGTCCATGCTTTTTAATTTTTGGGGGAGCATTTTTGCTTTGAAATGCAGCTAACTACAGGTCCGTATTATAAAAAAATGTTGTTTCTAACAGACATGTTGTTTCTTTACAATTTGTCCAAAGTGGCTCAAGGGTCCCATGCTTTGAATTTTTGGGGGCATTTTAGCCTTTGAAATGCAGCTATACTACTGGGTCCTATTATAAAAAAATTGATTTGTTACACTGCACCAGACATAATATCGTTCTTCACACACATTGTCCAAAGTGGCTGCAAGGGTAATGGCTTTCATTTTTGGGGGCATTTTGTCTTAGAAATCAGCTATACTACAGGTCCTATTATAAAGAGAATGTTGTTTTCTAACAGACATTTTGTTTCTTCACAATTGTCAAGAGTGACTGATTGTGGTATTGTGCTGTCATAAACAGGAATAGGTAGGACACTGTAAGTTGGACACATATTGCAAAATGACTTGTTTTGCAAGATCTTAACATAGCTATCAATCCCTTTATTGAGACAACCCATGTTAATTACAATACAAAAAAGAGGAAACAAAGACATGTGGGGATTCCATTCCTATTTTAAAAAATGTGATTTCCTAGAATTAAACTACTAAAAAACTTTCATGTACAAAATAGCTTGGTAGAAACAAAAATCCTCTGATGGTACAAGGAGGTACAGGAAAAACTTGAACCAAATGGCTAGTTTTATTCAGAGGAACATGGATATATGTGTAGCACGGTACAGAGAACGAAATTACAGGACAATTTCCTCAGCAAATTGAGTAAAATGAGAGAAAAAGAATGCAATAAAAAGGACCACCTGGGTGTAACAGAGCGTTACCACCCAGTACATTTCCAAGTGAAGCTCAATTGAGTCCCACCTCATACTGAGGGGCAAAGCGCTACCCAGGTCTTGACTGTGTACTGAGGAAGTTGGGAGTTCTCCACGTTCCGCTTCGCACTCTGCTTCAGCAACGACAAGTTTTCGTTTCTGCGTCATCAGGGGGCATTTAACCTGCTCGTGATAATAATGACAGTAGGCGCCAGCCTGGGCTCTCACCGCACTCCACTGTAACTTCGGCCCTGGGTCATGCTGTGGCACAGGACAGGTATAGTCCAATGTCCAGTTCAACTAAAATGGTGGTTGTAAGACATCCTTTTTTTTCCGTCACTTTTTACAATCAGTGGGGTCAGCCATGGTTTATGGTCATTCTGGTGGGCCCAGGACAGGACCATTATATGTCCATTATTCAACTTAAATGGTGGTTGCAATACGTCCTTTTTCCCGGTACTCTTTTTAATCTGTGGTCAGACAGTTTAATGGTCATACAGCGGTCCAAGGACAGAGGTATAGTCAATTCCATTTTTCAACTAAAATTTGTTTTTAAAGACTCCTTTATTTTCCGTCACTTTTTAATCTGTGGGTCAGAACATGATTTAAGTGCATGCTGCGGCCAGGACAGGGTTTGTCAATGTCCAGTTTCAACTAAAATGGTGGTTTAAAGACTCCTTTATCCGGCACTTTATTACAATCTGGGTTGGCAAGAGAAACCAGGTTAAATGGCGACATCAGCGGCTTGTCAGGACAGTTCTAGTCAATGTCCATGTCAACTAAAATGTGGTTGTATGACTCCTATTTCCGGCACTTATTTAATCTGTGGGTCAGACAGGTTTAATGTTCATTCTGCGGTACACGGACAGATATAGTTAGTGTCCAGTTCAACTAAAATGGATGGTTCAAGGTACTCTTTTTCCCGTCACTTTTTTAATCTGGGGGTCAGACATGTTTAATGTGTCATACTGCGGTCCAGTACAGGTATAATCAATGTCCAGTGAATCTAAAATGGGTTGTTTGAAAGACTCCTTTTTCCGCACTTTTAATCTGGTTGATCCATGCAGGAGTTGGGGGCTCATGCTGTGGCTCAGTACAGGGAATAGTCAATGTCCAGTGAAACTAAAATGGTGTGTTGAAAGACTCCTTTTTTCCGGACTTTTAAATGTGGGGGTCATGCAGGTTATTGTCGTGGCCCTCATGCTGCGTTCCAGGGACGGATATTCAATCGTCTCGAAGCTCAAAGAGTAAAAAACATGATGGTTCAAATAATCTACGAACCATTCTGGCACTTTTTTTAATTTGATGGGTATTGCAGGTTTAAGGGTCGTGCTGTGCTACAAGAGAGGGATATTTGATGGTGTTACTTTTTCTGTGGCTTTTATAGCCTAATGTTGTGCCTAAGTATGTAGCAGGTTCCCATTTTGACTGTTTGTGGCTGTTTAATTCACTATCTCCAGCCCTGTTTGGGTGTAAGAATGAGTGTTTTTGCACTCCATAGACTTTGAATGGTCATCGCTCATAACGACTGCTCCACGTAACGAAAACCCTTATGGATGGTGGCCGACTATCGACTATTGCCCGATGTCGATAGCCAACGTAATCGCTCAACACTAGTGATCAGGTCTCTTATCAGTATTTGCACCTACTATATCACTGGTTGGGTAATCTACTGTCTCTGTTCCCTGATGAATCCCACGAATAATTTGTGGGGGGAAGACTCTTGGGACATGGTTTAATTGTGTAGAAATTGTCTATCGTCTCTTTGGATAGTAGTCTTTTTGTTATTTGTTTCTCATTTGTGTTTTAAATGTAGGTGTTTAGTTGTAGGTCTCTGGTGTAGGGACGGTTTAGGGTCTATTAGGTAGGTCCCGGTGTGGGGTCGCTCTTTTTGGGGCGGGTTCTCCACTTTTCTTTAGAGTATTAAGTAGGGTATAAATAAGGGATTGTTTTTTCATTCCCAATTTTATCAGTAATTAAATAAACAGAATTGCGTATTTTTATCAATTTAAATGCCCTAAAATATCAGTATAGTGCGTCGGTTCGAGGATTATTATGTGCGTATGATATCGGGCGCTTTTCATCTATTGGTTTTCCCGCCTAGCTATCTGTGTGAGTTTTGTAGTTTTGCTTTTGCAATTTAGAATATAATTGCAGCTTCATCTCATCTGCATAATAATAATGATTATATGATGGTGCATTAATCAGATCGGTATTTTGACACAGGGAAATAACAGGGCACATGTTACATAAAGGGAAAGGAATATGGAAGGGTTCGCCCTTATCAAAGCTGTCACATACACACTTACCAGCACAAAATCTAGTCTTATTTGCACTCATCTTCTGCTCAGGTGGCAAATTGAGCATAAATCACACCCCAACACAGTTAAGGCACCCCAAAAATATACGCTACTACCACTTTCCCATTAGAAAACAATTATCAATTGGAGGGGAAGAATTCTGTCACTCACAAACACTGCTCACCAGCACTTGCAGGGTTAAAAGACTGAAATAAAACATTGCATTCCAGCAGTGAGAAAAGGGAGAAGCTTGGAAGCCTAAGATCACCATCCCAAATGTGAAACACAGGGGTGGCAGCATCATGTTGTGGGGTTTTGCTTCAGGGGGGACTGGTGCACTTCACAAAATAGATGGCATCATGGGGAAGACATCAGCCAGGAAGTTAAATTTTGAGCAGAAGTGGGTCTTCAAAATGGACAATGACCCAAGGCATAATACCAAACTGGTTACAAAGTGACTTAAGGATAACCAAGAGAATGTCTTGGAGTGGCCATCACAAAGCTCTGATCTCAATCCTAATGAAAATGTATGGGCAAAACTGAAAAGGCAGGTGTGAGCAAGGCAACCTACAAACATGGCTCAGTTAAACCAGTTCTAGCAAGAGGAATGGGACAAAAAATTCCTTCCAAATATTGTGAGAAGCTTGTGGAAGGATAATGAATTGTATGCAAACTTTTGACTTTGCAGAAAATATTATTTTTATTATTATTATTATTATTATTATTATTTATTTTTGAGCGCCCTTGGTTCCAGAGCGCTGTACATTCAGGTTTCATACATAAAATAGGTCAAACAAGTACAAAGGTGACAAATTAATAACTAACAACTGGTACAGAAGGAGAGAGGTCCCTGCCCGTGAGGGCTTACACCCTAAAAGGAATATGGGAAGAGACAGAAGGTGAGGGGCAGACATGGTTGTGGATAGTGTAGTGACAGCAGGGTTATTGTTGGTTATAGGCAATCCTGAAGAGATGGGTTTTCAGGTTGCTTTTGAGGCTGGTGAGGGTGGTGGAGAGTGGGGGAGAGTCTCTCTCTCATTTTTCCTGGCATTTGGCAAATATAAATAATTTTGGTAATCCTAATTGACTTAAAGCTGGTAAGGTTTATTCTGATTGTGTCTATTTATTATAGGTTTTAAATTTTT